>JABUQX010131263.1:12500-35000 GCA_015478945.1 Trachelipus rathkii | reverse complement strand
GGGAACGCTGTGAGGTACCTCTGTGCGACTGAAGCGAGTTAGGTTTACTGACTGAGGTGTATGACATAGAGATTTAGTGATAAGCCGAATTATGGTGTATATGATATGTGCGATTCAGATATCTCACTCTGTGAGAGTTATAGAGATATCTCACGGACATGTGAGAGGAAAAGCGAAGTATAATTCCAAGTACTCATATGACTTACTGAAACGGGAGAAGGATGGAGAAAATTTTAGGGGCATGACTGTAGACCAATAATAATGATGGTGGAATTAGATTTACTGAGGTGTTAGATTAGGTTAGTGGCGCGAAGCCATATTTAACATAAGTGCTATGAAACTCGTGTCGAAAGAGTAGCGTACTTGTACTAAGGTACTATTAGGCTCGTCAAGAAAAAACATGGAGGAGGTCCTTGGGAGAAAGTGGTAAATTTTAAGAAGGTATTGATAGTTGTGTGACAAGTATGCAAATCTATTTACATATTGAAATCTAATATGATGTGAAGCGGCAAAAGATGAGCAAAGGAAGTACATTATAATTGTATTTAGGTATATATTTATAGATTTGCAAAACGGCGTAGTAGGTAATTTAATGGATATACAACCTATTTTACTCAGGGTCGTAACATACTTACCCCGCCGAAGAATAGTTGATATTAGTGGCGATGAATAGTTAGAGTTGATATTCGGTACTGGTGGTAGGCTTCTGAATGAAATCAAAAGTATGTATTACGATAGTGAAGCGTGGTGTAAGAATAAATGGTGCAATAGTGATTGGTGTAAGTATTATAGCTGATGAGGCAGGGAATGTGTTATGTCCCCTGGGTTATTCAACTTGTATATATGGGTTATGAAAGAATTAGAGATGGGGGTGGCAGGAAATGGTGTTAATTATGGAGAATGGAGGTGAGTGAAGGGTGCCCTACCTATTATATGCGGATGATTTGGTTTTGTGTGGTGAATCTGAAGAGTTTGAGAGGATTGGTAGAGAGATTTGGCAGGGTCTGTAAAATGAGGGGTTTGAAAGTAAACATAGATAAGAGTATGGTTGTGAGTGAAGACAGTCCTCGGTGTGAAGATAAGTTAGATGGTGAGCAGCTGGAACAAGTGTCTGAGTTTGAATATTTAACTACTATTCCTATTCTTTATTCTCTGAAAACCTCCTGTACTCTCTCTCTCTTGGTCTTTTGCACTTCCTTCCAAAACAACTTATTCCCTTGCATATTCACATACATTCTCCTACCAAACTCCTCATTCACCTTTCTTCTACTCTCACTTAACAATCACGCCATACGTTTCTATTACCTGCAATAATGCCACTCGATAAACCTTGTCATATGCTTTCTCCAGATTCATAAATGAAATAGTCTTTTATTCCTCTTACCATTTTTTTTCAATGAACTGATACACTGTAAATATATGTTTGATTTGTTGATTAGTGTATATCCTTGTCTATGAAGGAAATAGTGTATATCCTTGTCTATGAAGGAAATTGGATTTAGCTAGGCGGATAATGTATCTTCATTATTGAATTTTATACTGTTTTTATAATAATGGTCATTCCCTTTGCAGGAAGGATCAAACTTACAGGAAGTTATTTCAAATAACAAAGAAAAAGAAAGACGTCAACCTTTCATAGTTAGCATCTCCGGTGAAAACAGATTGAAACCGTCAATCGTCAAGATTATATGCTGCGATAAAGTCATCAGTTGCTCCTCGCTAATCAAAGCTGTTGACACACTATTTAAATTATATTTTGTACTTGATTTAAAGTATCCGGTGTACTGCAAAAATACCTATTTATTTATGGAGTATTATTTTTATAAAATTGAAAGCTCGAACACTGGAGTTGTTCGCGAATTTTTGTCTAATTTTTAGTTCTATGATTTTATTATGCTCTTAGGTATTACAAATAATTTTTTTCATATTTTATAATTTCTATAATTTGCAATTTGTAAAATAAAAAATTCTGTTGTATTAAAAACTTATATTATATATATATTATTAATAATTAGATTCGGATCATTAGTTCTCTCGATTGTGGACGCTAGTTACTATAAAATCACCAGATAATAGGGAGAAAGAATAAGAGAAACTATAAACAACAAGGAAGACGGAAGAAGATGTATTGAGAAGGTACTTAAAGGATTATAATATTACAGTGAGAAAGATTGTTAAAATCAGAGTAAGGATAAATAATATAATAATTTAACTTAAATGAGATCTATATACTTTGTTGAGGATTTGCATTTTAGGAGTAATAGATAGTATAGTTAAGATAGTTTGCAATATGATTATTTAGTAATATATAGTTATATAATAAGATATATAATTATCTAGTTATAAATGAAAATTGATCATGTTCAAAGATGTCATGCTGTGATTTAATATCCGGTTCAGATATCTTTGATTGGTTTCATAATTTTAATAAATACCTGAGATTGAGAGGTAGAAAACTCAATATTATTTTCTAACCTACGTTATACTTATTAATATATTATTTTGAATGTAATGAAAAAATTAAAAATAAGAATAATAAAAGTGAATAAATGTTTACCTTTAAATATATATATTTATGGAAAAAGTGAAGCCTCACGTCATTATTTCTGAGCTAGTATTCGTATCGTAAATCATGGAATATATAGAAATTTCAAAATTTCATCTTATGTTTAGAGATAGCAATAGGGGCTGATAATAACCTCCTTCTATTCATTTATGTTTTATCAGTTCTTAGTGTATATGTAGTTATATATAGGTGATATATAAGTTTTAATAAATACTTATACACTATACCCACCAAACACCACCCGTTAGCTTCTATATGCAGGATATATATAATGGTATATATGTGAGTATACTCGATGTAAAATAAATATAAATAAATATATATATAATAAATATAATATAATTATTTATTTATATATATATATGTAAGTTATGTAAATTATATAATATTAGAATCTCTACATGCAATGCTCTAAATAAAGAACCAATACAATTTTGTCTAACCTTATTGTATCTCTGAAGCCTATGATAGATGTATATTACATAATATATCAAGTAAAGCCTCATCAATATCAAAAGTCTGGTTACATCATATGTTAACACTAAATATAGGCGGTGTGTCAGTGAGCGCAGTTACTCAGGAGATGAAGTTATGCTGGCTTGAAATCATTCTCACTCAGTAATAGGAGTAATCGTCATATTTACGATGAGTACAATAGTGTCAAAATGACTAGAGTTCTATCATTTATCTAAAATTTACGGTGTCACAAAGAGATTTCAACGCAGACTGAAAAATTAAGTTTCTCTCTCTGATACCCTCCTTCAGATATGAAAGAATTATATGAGTTGTGACGCTCCAATTAAATAAATCTGAAGATCACTTAATTCAGTTTAGACGTTCATATAGTAAACGTGCCGTTGAAAACCTCTCTCCACATAAACAAATTTCGAAGCAGAATTAATGTAGCGTAGTGAATACGAAATTCATCTTTATTATAATTTAACCCTAAATTTTATCTACTATATAAGGACAATAGTTTCGCACGAGACGATCGTACAAAAAATCTTAAAAAATCCATACGTTTGTGAGCGCATCAAATACAATTTTCCTCAATCTAGAAACAACGCCCTTCATAAGAAAGACTCATGTATACACAAATATCACTCAATCGCGATATCATCAGGTCTGAGATGAACAAAGAACCATGATGTGAGCAAATCTGAGTCTAATATGACCACTCGCTTTACTTACTGTGTTAATGCGACCCACATAACATAAATACCTATGAGTGAAAAACGCACCTTTAATCACTCTATTCTCTACTCAGAGTCATAAACTTTGCTTTTTCCACTCACTCAGCGCTTCTAATCTATAGATACATTCGCATAAAGCACATATCTCCTTAGGAGTCTCTCCTCTCGTAATATGGATTTTTCTATTTTGTCTCAATTTTGCTCTTATACTATATAAGATCTGAATCTAGACATAATTTTGTAATTGAAATGAAAAGATTTTCAATCTCACTATCCTCTACAGAAGAGTACTCTTATATTACACGCCCTTATTTTACTCCATATTCTCATACACTTGATAAATATCATAGCCCATAACATCTGATTCTTCATTAAAAGATTTCCTCATTATTTAGCCCATACCTTCTGAGGTACATGCAAATCTCATACATTATATCTCTTAAAGATTAAGCTACTCTCGTGACTAAGTTTCATTTAAAAAACAATGAT
The DNA here is from genome assembly GCA_015478945.1 of Trachelipus rathkii. Lineage (NCBI taxonomy): Eukaryota > Metazoa > Arthropoda > Malacostraca > Isopoda > Trachelipodidae > Trachelipus > Trachelipus rathkii. The sequence continues at coordinate 30,752 of JABUQX010131263.1, read as the reverse complement.
TCTTCAAAATATACTTATATTGTGTGTAAAATTCCTATAATTATCCTTTATCCTCACATACGATGTGAGGTTTTATAGCATGAATTCCCAACCTAAATTACAAATATAACACTATCCCCTTAGCCTTCACATACAGAGAGTGGCAAATTTATTAGTCTTCATCATTAGAGAAAATATACTCATTTCAAAACACGACATGAACTAACACTACTATTGAATTACATTTATGAATAGTTCACCCGCTATGCGAATCGATACACCTATTATGCCGATTTTACTTAGAATCTTAATGGCGATATCTGTTATATTAGATTGAAAACAAAATAACCTCGAATCTCATGTGTTCTCTATCGCTCTTGTCACTATACATAGACTTAACATACAACATAGAAACAGATACCGCGACATACAGAAGAATACACACTTCACATACCATTTTCTGTTCTCGCCTCTCTCTATACTTTTGCGTGCGATATTTACTCATCTGAGTGCGATATCTCATTCTCTCTAAATTATTTATTCTCTCTTTATGAGAAGTACCTCTGCGTTTAACATACGCTCTCACCTTACTGCATAAGTTTATCATTATACTTCTTTACTGACTCTTCGTTACTTCATACCTCCTAATTCTTTTTGTCCTACATAGTCTTCCTCCGCTCAAATGCTCAGATTTCGCTGGTTGGCGCTACACTATGTATCAAGGGGAAGACGAGAGATATGTTTTTGCTCCCAATAATATCTATATGTCATATTTTTATCCAACACTCAAAATAGACTCGATATCTCTTTTAATAAATCTCTCTCATATTTATCGTCCATATGCCTCATCTAACGCTTACTCGTATACAATACTTCTTAGCTCTTTAGAACTGTTGCCTTCTTCCAATGTGTTGTAGTGTATATTACAATATATCATCTATATTTTCTCATTACTCTCTTATACAATATATAAACTGAAGCTGTGTTATTGCTTAACATATTCAGCTTGCATACGCCTATTTCTTCTCGTTCTCTACATATCATTCCTAGATATTAAAAACTCGATAACTATCTTCTCTATCATCTATTCAAACCTTCAGCTTACTTTATCTATATATAGTTTATAAAGTTGATATTTTTATATTGTGTTACCTATCTCTCACCTTCTACATATATAGTAACCAACAATAAATCGTGTACAATAATATAGTATCTATGTTCGACTTTACTGATATTTCTTCTTCCTATAATTAATATACGCACTTAAATAAACACACTATTCTAAACTTTCTCTATTGAAATTTTTATTACTTTGTATGATAGATATAGGGTATTATTCTTAGTTCTCCTTAAATCATAGTATAAACTTATTTAACATTTCTTGTAAATAGCTCATATCTTGTTTCACAAATGCTCGTTACTCTATATCTCTTACTGCAGTATCCTCGCTTTGGCATCCTATGTAAACCGTATATATACAATCTCGATTTATTTCCTCTCTATGTCAGTGAATATTTATTATTTAGTTTCAAAATTAATTATAGAGTCGATCACCGAAGTTAGTGTATGTTGTGTAATCACAACAGACACATTAGTTCATTATTTTGTCACATTTTTATTAATTCCCTTGTAAATAAATATGATATTATCTATCAGATTCTTTCTCCTTGCCAAATCTTCTCACTCCATACCATTTTACTCTGATTGATCACATATATTTGGTAATTTATATTGTTAGACTAGTTAATCTTACAAAGGATTTTTCGTCCTATTCAATATGCTTGAATAGAGTGATATAAAGTTAGAAGCGAGCTATTGTCTCCAAACAGCTCTTATCATCTCTCTGCAAGATCTCTCAGATAACTTTATTGATATACTACATTATCCATAAAACCTCGCGTAAGAAACTGTAACATAAATACTTGCTTCAAAATCTAGCCCCTTCATTCTCATTATTCCTCACTCTTGTATTACATTTCTACTAGTCAGTATTTATCCATCTTGGCTCCTTCTTAAATAAGTATACTATGCACTTACATTTTCATCGGCTCTCAATACTGTGATTTTAAAAAATGTTAATATACAACTAGTTGTTAGCTCTTCCAAAAACATTTTTCTTTTATTCCAAATACTATACCTCCGCCATGTTGCTTCATATCTTGTAGTGATAGCTTATACTATATTATTTTATCTCTAAGAAAGGTGTGAGTGTCAAAGAATATTGAACTTCGTTATTTTACAGGAATACTATTTAGTAAATAAAACTATTGCCACTGTTAATTTATGTTATATACTACAATATCCGTCTCAATTAATTTACTTTTTGGAAAATAATTTAGTTAATTCTACAAATAGTGTTTGATACATACTACAAAATTTCTGTAGTAAGATTAACTTCAAGATAAAAAGATGTAGGACATCAAAAAATTGGTTGATCTTTAACTTAAAATTTTAATAATAGTAGTAAATGACACGTTTTTTGCAAATACCTCTACCTCTAAAATGGTAAAAATTCACTTTAATTTCATTTATGTCAGTAAACAATAACCTACATTAAATGTAGTATATTTGAACACCTAATACATAGTGTAATTTATGATTTACTAGTAAATAACATAAATAATTACTTTCAATTTTCTTATACAATTATAACCTCTGCGAGTGCTATATATTACATACTACCAATATACGTAGACACACTCGCCGATAAAAAATCTCTCTAATTCATCTTGTGATATCGTTATAATAAAATCTATAGATAGAACCTACTAAATAAAATTAAAGTATAGTATATTGAACAACTAAGTAATAGTGTAAGTCGTGTACTTAGTAAATACCTTACATCAAGGTTTACTTAATTTAAACCACATTGGTTATAAAAAATTTCTAGAATTTCTAGAATAAATGTAAATCAATTTCATTTAGTATAGTAAAAAATAAACCTCAAAAAACTTTATTAGTTTATATCTGACCTCCTCACAACTAAGTAATGTTGATCTCATACCCTCAGTAACTAAGTCATCCTACAACTTACAATCTTATCTTAACAACAACGTGGTCAAAATCTCATATTCTAGACTGACCCTTCCATTTAAAATACATTATATAGTGCTACTATATAAACAAATAACCTCTAGACACTTAGTTACTATTCTCGACACACAACATCCACAGTCACATAAGTTTACACGCACCTAGTAACAATTTTAATGTTATTATAAATCACTTATCTACTCTTTCTACTTTTACAAGTAATAGTAGTAAAAAAAATATTAATAATTAAATAATTCCTTTATACTACTAAACAAAAGTTCATTTTACTACCACACAAAAAGTAATTTTAACTAATACATGTAGTAGTTTTCATTCTACTATCAAAAAGTAGTAAAGATTACTTTTTAGGTGTTGGAGCTCACCGTAACCCGAAAAATAGTATTAATAACCATTTTAGTGGTAACTTTAACTAAACTTTTTTCTAAGTGTATATATAATATATATTTATATATAATTACTATTCATATATATTATAATATGAAACACTGATGTCTAATTAATCGACATGATTACCTAGAAACATTTGTTTCAAAATTATTAAAACAATCAGGGAAGAGAAAATTAAATGCAAAATTTTAAATATTAATTAATTCTACATAAAAAGCGAAATAAAAATAATAGTATGATTATATAAATGGAAGAATATTCTATATATACATACATTATATATATATATATATACCTCTTAAGTTATATATTATATATATATTACTATTTAGCTAGATTTCGGTGCTACTATCTGTTAATATATATAATAAGTTATAATACTATATAATATTATATAATATAATAACATTATTATATATATTATTATGGGTATATATATCCCTACCTACTATCACAAATATTATATATTATTATATATAAATATTAAATAAAATTTACTATACTTAATATTCTATATATATAATTATTAACCTAATAATTATAATTAATTATATTATAATAATATAATATATATATATATTTAAATATATTATATTATATATTATAAAATATATAATATATTATATTATTAATATATAAATTAAATATATATAAATATATATAATATATATTATAATATAATATATATTATAAGTATATATATATATATATATATATATATATATATTATATATATATATATAATTATATAATATATATATATATAATATATATATATTAATATATAATTATATATATATATATATATAATTTACTCATATTATTAACTTATTATAATATATTATATATATATAATTAATATATATATCTCAGCGTCGACTCATAACTTTTTTAATACTCGGTGAGCTACTCTCTCTACTCTTCTCTTCTTCATCTCTCTCTCTCTCTCTCTCTCTCTCTCTCTCTCTACTCATCATCTTCTCTCTCCTCGTCTCTCTCTCTATACTACTCTCTCCTTCTCTCTTCTCTCTTCTCTTCTCTCTTCTCTCTCTACTTACTCTCTCTCCTCTCTCTCTCTCTCTCTTTTCTCTCTCTCTACTCTACTCTCTCTCTCTCTAATATATATTATTATATATACCGTATCATCGCGTACTATATATAATATTATAGTATATATATAAGTAAACTTATGGTATACGATTATTTATTTATATTGATAAGGATCAAAATATATATTTTTTATTATTGATCGACGCAAAATAATTGGGTATATGTAAAATAAATGAATAAATATCTACTATATACTTAATCATTGTTACTATATTTACCTTAGCCTTTAGTATATTTATGTAGTCCCCTAATTATCTTGAGAGCCCTTGTTTTTATACTATTACTACTATTGAAGAGAGACTCGGCTCAAGAAATAGTAATTGCCTGATGTATATAACAAGGTTGTAGAAACTTGATGAGCCGGTAACTTGGAACGGTCGTGTATTACTCAAATCATTCAGGTAGTAGGCTACATTTCAAGCTATAAATATATCTTGACTCAGTAATACTTAAATTTATCTTATAATAACTTAATTTCTTAGGATATTATCTAATTTTAAAATTAAATTTAATAATATAAATATAAATAATTTATATGCTGTTATGCTCACAATTATCCGATCTACCTCTTGACCTAGCCTCCTTTATCTCTCATTATTCTTATATGTATTACTTATACTTCCATAAATATCATCCTTCTTACAGGCATATATTTACCTATTATATTTTAGGTAGGATGGCTACCCCCTGAGTTTATTACTACAAGGTGTTAATGCACATAGAGAAAGAGGGAATTATTATATATAATAGTGACCAATAATAATATTGTAGAGGGAGATTTACGAGGCCTCTATAATTTCATATTTCCTATGTCACTAATGTTGATTTCTTATCGGCTTATATACTAAGGACTCACCCCGTGGAGGGGTCTCAACTCAGACACTCTCATTATTTACGATAAATAAAAAAGTCCTATGTATATTCCGTAAGTTCTAATGTGAGTGTATATAGATATATATAACATATATATAAAGGACACCAATATTTATTATACATAATATTTATCATAATAACTCGATCAACTAAGCACCCGATTGAGTGCAAGGAGCTCTCCTAATAATCCGACTACTCACTCCTTTCTATCTTTCCTTCCTCTATGCATATCTCCCAAAATTTTAATCCTTATCTATTATGGGACATTTCCTATTTTAATTATTTAAATGATAAGAGTATGTTATAAAATAATCTATAAATTAAGTCTCCCATAATAAAAGAAAAATTAAATTAGTATAAGAATAATGCATTTAAAATCCAATGTGATTATGTATACTAGTACAGGTGCCCTCGTCTGCTCAAAAAACAATGTACTCAACCCACATGCATCGTAGCTTGTGTGTTTCTCCATTCAAGTGTTAGACCCTCTGATTACAGATTGAGAGAGACAAGAGAAAATCCAACTACTTCAAAAAATTAGCTATATGAAACACTCGTGATAAGAGAAGTTTTTCTTATATATTCAGACTTATGTGACCAACCGGAACACGTGAGCCCATCTCAGTATGTACGCCATTATACACTGAAGATGGTGTGCAAAAATATGTGATGTTGCGGATAAATGGCGCTCCCACATTTATATCTAGAGCCATCAGAGCGCCCATAAGAACCACCTCAGGAGGAGAAATTGAAGCAAATGGAACCGTTTACAACGTCAACAAGAAACGGTTACTCTGATATCTACTATCTGCGACAGTGCGCGAGGCAGCTCTGAGCAAAGAATGAGAAACAATAATACAAGGAAACACCTACAATCCCTTGATAGCCATCAGCGATTAAAATCTCTACGAACGATATACGGCTCGAGAGAGGTACATTCAGAGATAATTCTTATAAACAGAATCAAGGGTCACTCGCACTGAAGGTCTATGCTGGAAATGTACTACATCATACTCAAGACTAAGTAGCCACTATGTCTCTTTCTACCGCACAAGATAGGACGCCTAATACCAGGACACGCGACGCGATTCTTTCATATCTCTTTCGCAAATGGTAAGCTCTAGAGCTAATAACAGAGCGCGAGATAATGCAGATGAACAGATTGCGTCGAGGTTAATACGCATGCATATCACAAACTCCGCATGGGAGCGATTGACGCGCTCCCCTCTTCCCTAAATGTAAAAATCGCCGCACGATTCAGAGTGTCGTTAACCCTCTTGTACCTACTGGAATCCTGTAGGAATATTCCCATGTTAAAGCTGAATCCAACCATTGAAACCACCAGGGGTTAATAAACTAGTGTTAGTAGTATATTATAATAGTAGTAAAATTTCATGCATATTGGGTCATTATAAGGATTACGTTTATTTTAACGAGAGGTCGATGGGAGAGGTATCTAACCTTGTTCAGACAGGTCGGTCGGTCCACACACTGACGAGATGTTTGGTGATAACGACGTGATTTACTTTCAGCAAGATGGAGCACCTCCCCACTACCATCGCTATGTAAGAGCTCAACCTCGATGCTAAATAGCTATTTTACCTAAACCACATGGATTAGACGAAGGGTGGATAGATATTATTTAATTTACCTTTATTATTTTATTTGAGATTTAACTCTCAAGGACAGTAAGTTATATATCGCTATTTCCAAATAACCAAAGATAATACGATTAAAGTCATGAAATAATTAGTAATATAATCGAATAAGGTAACAATCTATGAGATCAATTCCAATAATGAACAGTTTTCGTTGATAAATCGTTTGCGACTCCATTTGATGATTTACGCGTTATTTCTAAACTGTAGTCTTGAGACAAATTTAGGTGACGGTCTAATAATATTAACATTTCATGTCAAATAAGCTCATATTAACCAAATTTATGCCATGAAATTTCATAACATTATATTTCAAGCTTTATAAACTCTTATTTATTCATATCATATTTTCATGATTTAAGTAGTTATAGTACTTATTCTATATAAGTGTAGTATTTTTATGATTTTAGATGCCACCCGTGTTTAAAACCACAATAAAATCTCAATCCATATCTCAAAAATGAATACCATTAAACAGATACCTATAGTAGGTATAAAAGGGTAATTATATTGCTGGGTATATATTCTTAATTCCAAAATTTCCCGTGCTGAGGTTCAAAACGTTCGGGAAATAAAAAAAAATAATGCAAAATAAAAACCTACTCTCAAAAACTACATATATAGAATACCGTAAAAGAATACTCATACTATTTGGTAATATACATTATGGTAAAATTTTAGATATGGAAATGTAAAATAATATAATAATAAAAAAATAAAATAAATAATATATAGTTATAATTATATAGTTAATATATGTATTAATAAGAGATAAGTATCCATATGTGATTTTATGAGCCCTTATTTATGGTTAATCTGAGTTAAATATATAATAATAGACTTTTCTATTTAAATTAGCTTATTTTTTTAACTAAAGATAATAATACCCCAAAGGTATATATAATTATCCAGCACTGTAATGTGAAGGAGTCGGTAGGCTCATAGTGAGCCTTCCAGGGAACATACGGTGTAGGACTTAATTACCCTCCTCCGTGTATAAGTTTGTGATTTCTTAGGATATATATGAGGTATGAAACAGCTTAGCACACTTCAACCATCTCGACCATCTTGCCACGGTATAATACGTCTCCCCCCATTACGATTCCTCGTCGGCTTGAGCCCTACACTACTTAGCGTTGATATAATTACCATTTATCTAAATATAATACTATTATATATTAATAATTAATATTTATAAATATATTTTACAATTGACATATATATATTATATAATTCTTTTAGATGCTCTGATATATTTAAATAGATATATATTAATTATATATATATATTATATATTTATATATATATATATATATATATATATATATATATATATTATATTACTATGTCCCGCAAATAAATAAAACACATAAAATAATAAAATAAATTTATATTAAAATTTCCATATTGTTTATTTTTTTTTATACTCAATTTTCACTAACTAAAAATTTTAATAACAAGGATTCCCACAAAAATGTTACCTTATTTGCTAAGTAACTTATTTGTATAAGTTTATTTAGAGATATGTGTTTTTATTTTTATATTTATCATTTACCGCTCAATAAAATTATATATTCCAAGGATTATATACCTCAAAACATATGTGATATTCCATTTTCCTAGCTATTGTTAGTTTTGAGATATGGAATTGAGATTATTTATTTGGTTTTAAACTGAGAGGATTTATAATCATAAATATATATATTATAATAATAATATATATATATAATAATTATTATATTAATATATAAATATTAATATTATATATATATATATATATATATATATATATATATATATATATAATATATATATAATATAATATATATATATATATACTATATATATATAATATATATATATTTATATATAATATAATATATATATATATATATACGTAGGTACTATATATATACGTTTTTAAAATATAATATCATTAATAAGTTAAGCTTCTCCTTATATTTTAATTATCATAAAGAGAATAAGTTAATAAGAGATGTCAAAGCATCACTAATTATATAGATTTAATACTCTAAACGCTCAGTCTTGCACATATATCATATACGCTATTTCGATTTGAGCACGAACAGTCACCTTTTTTTAATGGATTGAAATAATAAAGCATATATTTAAACGAGCTGATTCCACACTTTATTGTTTCAAATTTACATATATTACTTTTATATTATTATATTATATTTAAAATATAGAGAATATTTTATCGTACACGTGAGGGCAGGAAGTTCGGTAACATATAGACTCGTCGTTTACTCTTTGGCGTTGCTAACCTCAATTCTTTATTGCACTGAAGCTATGCATCCTGATAGAGGAAGTTGCGCTCATCTTGGCAAAATGGTTTGTTTCATACTCATATAACTGAATGTGTATGCGGGTGTTTATGTATAGACTCATTCACCTTTAAATTACCCACAAATTAATAAATCACTCAAAGTAGTACAGGAATATCAGGCGTATCTGATAAGGCCATAAATCTGGCGGTGAATACTTTAATCGTCCTTCTTCCAAATAAAATCATAATTAGTGGCACATGATCATACTGTAATAAACCGTGATATCTGTGCCTAGTAGCGCATATTTCTGAGAATATCGACAACTCACGTTCTTTACTCTACTCTCGTTTAGCTGAGTGCATATGGATGGTTGAAAATTTTCCGTAACTATACAACTTGTCGAGTATTTCTCGTATTGTTATTAAGATAATAAAGGGGTACCTACAATATAAGTTTGCCTGAAATACTGCACATAACTCAATAACGGCTCTATTATTCTAAATTACATATATGTCTATAAGACACCTCAATAGCTGATTCCCTTGGGATTATCTGTGATTTGAAACAAAGCGAGTTTTTATAGTTGACGTACCCCGCTTAAGGGTGGAAACCCATTGCTTCGACGGAGTATTATAAGCTTAAAAGTAATGTGAGAGGTAATTCCAGCATAAACCATTATCTGCATCATCCTCCCAGTAAACCATTCGCAATAGTGATGTCGTTGTGCGTAATCCGTAGGTTTTAATGCATGCATCACTCTTACTTTGTATGGTCGCATATGTAACAGCTTCAACATGTTCTGGCATGACGTTCGTTTGATGTTTTCGTTTGATGTTTAGTTGTGCGGATAGACGTCTAGTTGATTTCTGTGGACTTCTAACCATAGTCTCTTGCACTAACGTTAAGCCAATATTTTTTTTGCGATATATATACCGAACCAAAACTTTTCTTAACCTAATGAGTGAGAGATAGGTTAGGTTAGATGAGCTTAAAAAGGCGTGTTCACTGGAAGTTTTAGAAGAGGATTGAAATACCTGTATGCTCGAAAACTTGCTCACATTAATATATAGCGTGACAAACCCTCTCTACATTGTCCGCGAGAAATACAGTTTGTGATATTATGGAGGTGTGAATTTGATTCAAGATTAGATACATCTGACGGCGCTATGTATCGTTATAATTACAGAATTAGTAGCATACGCAAATCATATCAGAGAGTTATGGCATAACTAAGATCATTAAGCATGTGCTCTTTGCTATGAATTTTTAAGAAAAAATAAAGACACTTGTGTAGACTTACCTCTAAATTAATCCAGCTCATGGCAGAAGTCCGTGGCGAAAAAAATGAATGTAAATGAGAGTAAGAGCTATATATATGAGAGAGAAAAATTGTCGAACTAACATAAAAGAGTACTTAAAATGTTAGTGATGACAGCGTGCGGGAGAGAAGTTTTTTACTCGTAGACTGCCAGGGTATAATAACAAAGTAATTCAATATAAGAAGCAGAGTTCAAAAGACTATATAATTTAAACTCCAAAATGGAGATGCTCTCTAGAGCTATTATCTATAACACGAAGATGAAAAATGTACAGTAGTAGTTATATAAGAGAGACACACAAGAGGAAATAACTATTGGAGACACCGTAATACTACGATGAATGGCGGCGCACATCTTATAATATCTCTGCATCAACGAAAGATCAACATAGATAATTAATCTATAAGTAAAGTTAGTATGACTGAGTATGCAAACCTCTGTGAGAATTGTTTATATATAAATTAGTACTTCTTAACACCACTATCACCTTACACACATCAATACTTTTTTTAAGTGGAACACACATTCCTCCTTAACCATTAACTAGTTTGGCCTATGCAAGGTATTTATTTTACTAAGCATTTCCTGGGAGAAAAAAATACATTGTTTTATTTTTTTTAAAAAAAAATAAAGCCAATGTTTTTTTTATATAAAAGAATTACAATTTTTTGTAGACTTATTATTTATTTGATTTTTTTATCTCATTTAAATATCAATTAATGATATTTGTTATCCCCTTTTACGATTATTTACTTATTTAATTGTTTACTTAATTGTCTTATCTATGACATTTTACCATAATCCACGGAGTGTGGAGTGAATAATTGGAATCTATTCGTGAACATTTATTCTCTCTAGTAAAATAACAATTATTTAGAGAATTATATTTCAGTGAAATGTTACCTAGATACCAGAAAAGGAGACCGATACCGATACTCTATTTTCTTAGGTGCCGATACCGATACTCTCTATTTTTTTAGGTACCGATACTTTAATTAATATTAATATAAATACACTATAAAATAGTTAATAAAGATATTAGAACATATTTGTGCACTAGCTTAAGGCAACTCTCAATAATTGAGCTATATATAATTCCTCATATATACAACATAATACTTTATAGATCTCATTTATATTTCATATATTTGGTATTAAGTTGCCCAAGTATATATTTTATTATTTATATAAATTAAAATATACCTTTAATAGGAAAAATAATAATTGCATTAAAATAATTAAATATATTAAGTAATCTATTTTTATGTTTGTGATATATATTATTATATAAAAAATTATATCCATATTCTCCATTTTCAATTAAGTATAATTATACTAATGCGTTTTACGCTACTAGCTTTTCTATGTTTTATAAATGATTACCATATTTACTCACAAGAGATTCTTTATAACTTAAGCTAAATATATAAGAATAAAAAAATGAAAGAAGGACCTCAATTTAATCTCTCAGCCTAGAAATAAGTTATATATAATAAAAAATAAAAACGTTATTATCTACTCATATAGACATATAATAATAATATAACTCCTAATATATATAATATCATTCTCAATACTCAAATATTTACAAAATATATTCTAACATATAATTTGACTTGCATAAAACATACAATTAAGCTTTCACTTAGATTATCTGGTGACTCCGAGAGACTGTGCCTTTTTGGATAGGTGTTTACTAATATATCCTACCTAATATTAAAATACGCCTCTTATTCATATTTCGACGATGAGATAAAATAAGGTGAATAGATGATCCTGTGGGTGAAGTATATCACTCCTACCAGGCGTTGTCCATGCAGTAGAGCAAGGATGGCGTGACCCTTCAATAAATAGATATAACCCTCTGATGAGATATCACATATATTATAGCAAGTCCGCGCTAGGCAGAGACACTGCAGCAGTACGAGAGAACGTACATGCAATGTCCGCTGGTCGACAGCATACGTGTACAATGGGTGCTCAAAGATTATCTCGTGTTCTGCTGCCGCGTACAATATAATATCGGACTTGCTTTTAATACTCGGAGATCGAGAACGGTGCGCTGATAGATAGAACATCTTAAATATCTTATGGATACTGTGCACTGAGATGCTGCTTTATGCGAGTGGTCCACTCCCTCTGACTGGTTGATGACGCTGTAGGTGGCGTAAGTGTAGTAGGAAGATTGGATACAGCTCTGATGAAGGAGTAGAGAAGGCGTGAATGTTTTGGGATGTCTTAGTCAGATTGATACGGGCCGACATGAAACTTTTCTAAAGTGGAATGGCGAAGCTAAACAAATACATACACTAAATAACTCCTCCAAACATCTTTCGAATGTTATAACGCGTGGTGTTAGTTGCATCGAGCAGAAAACGCCTGAGAGGTGGATAATGGTGATATAACGGTGAAGATGATGGCTCTCAAGCACTAGAAAGTGGCTAGTAGACTGTTTGACTGGGGGGCTGCAGAAGAGTAATAAGAGTGCTGATTGTCCTACACTATTTCAATCTTGTATACATCTCTGGTTTTTTTATTATATAATGTGTTTTATTACGATCAAGTGTATGCGTGAGCGCGCAGCTACCAGGAAGAATTCGGAGTGCTTGTAGTCAAGGTGAGAGTTTTATGCCGGGAGTATCATAAGTAGCAGGTGGAGAACTCTCACCACGATAACGTAGGGCACCATATTGCGGAAGAGTAGCTAGTTGATATATATGTGGGTAGGAAGTGTATATCCTCCAGGCCTTGCTTAAGAGACACATGAGTGCGCAGAGGTGTGGCGAGAATTTATATTAGTAGAACGTGCTTATTTACAATGCTCGTTTTTCTTGTCTCACAAGAGTTACGTCACAGGACCTGCCGCGAGAACGAGGGGCTGAGAACCCTAGATTCTAGATTATTCACAGAAATGGGGTTAACAGTTATGGGAACACCTTTTAGTAGACAACTCAGAGAAAGCATAAGTGGAACAACTGGCTCTGACTGAAATACACGAGTCATAAGCAGAGCACAATATATGAGCCAGAGTCACATGATAGATTTGATATTGACTAATAAAAAGAGATGTATGGGAAGATCTAATAAGGCGAGAGATCGTCACGGCCTATCTCACGGTCTGGAGAGATGCAGAGCACGGTGATATAGATGTTGTGTAGTAAAAGTATGAGTATTAAGAGTAACCGTGACTATTGCATCCAAGAAAAGATGAAGTAAGAGAGGAAGAGAAAAATAGATAAGTACTCACAACGAAGACCAGGAGAGCAGAGAGAGTAGTGCTCAAGTCGAACAGAAACAAAGAATAGAGGACACCGCCATAAACATGACAGCGGAAAGGCGACAAGTCCGAGAGGTGACTGAGGAATGATGCTTTAGAGACACTCCTCATAAAGAAAGCAGTGTATAAAAGACAGACAAAGAGGAGCGAAATGGAGAATAAACAAAACTCAATAGAAGAAACAAACAACCGCAAAAAACAAACACAATAGAACAACAGTGTTAAAAACTACCATAGTAAAAGAAGAAGATCATACGATGATATTTAGCGTAGCATGGATATAGCGAGAGCGCTCGAGGACATGTGGCAGCGCACAGAGATATTATGTGCTAAAGAGCGTCTCGGCGAGAGGTCGGTGCGTATAGCTGAAAAATGAGATAGAAAGAGAAAGCCTACTGGGGAAAAGATTGAAATGAGTTGGAGGAAGCATGTGACAGACATTAGAAAGCTGGTTTTTAACTGTTAGCCTCGAGATTATAGTGGAAGGCTCGACTCGACTCCCTACAGTAGGACTCGACCACTATATGAAGCGGTGCGCTAACTCTCCGAGATACCCTATACGTAATAGTAAAAGTGCAGAATATGAGATATGTCGAACGATGAGGAGAACTCTCATCTAGAGGAAGACATATGTCAATGTGGCGGGGCTACTGAGAAGAGAGAGTACTGCATAGAGTTGTCATTTGTTGGTAGGAATGGAAGGCGTTAGTGAGATAGAGGGTAGCAGTAGACTACAGCGTGTTAATAGAGGAAGTACGTATGATGGTGTCCGTGCTGAAGCCCGACTGCACTAATCCTATAAGAGAGGAACGCAAGCTCGGAAAGGACGCAGACGTAGGCCACCACTGCGGACACTCGTCCGGCAGAGGATAGATGAGCTGAGGCGAAAGAAAATGTGAGCCGATAACTGAAAGGCCGGACAAGATAGAGAGACCCTTTGGTTTTAATAATGTGCAGTGGAGAGATATAGGGTTTGGAAGAGGAATAGAGAAGAAAAAGGTCATCAGCCATAGCGAGGAAGCATCCTACATTGCGTTTGAAGGCTCAGCGCCTAGCACACCCACAATATAGTGCTCCCGATGCGCTGAGTGTATAAAAAAGGAGATAAAACCAGAATGCAAGTTTACAACAAATGAATGCTTTTATGTCGCCCACCCTGGCGAAGATCTATTGGAGGATATTGGAGAGAATACTGAGAGAGGTGGTGGAACACAAGCTAGAGGAGTGGCAGCATGGTTTTAGACCGGGGAGATCAACTATAGATCTGGTGTTCGCTTTGAAGATGATAAGTGAAAAGAACTGGGAATTTAATAGGAAAACATACGCAGCTTTTGTAGATCTAGAAAAGGCGTTTGATAGAGTGCCAAGGGAGCTGTTGTGGAGGGAACTGAGTAGAATAGAATATGAAATACCTGGGAAATTAATAAAAGCAATAAAGAGCACTTATGTAGATAGTAAGTGTAGAGTAAAGACTATGTCCGGAGAGGGAGAATGGTTTAACGTCACGACGGGGGTGAAGCAAGGGAGCGTGCTGTCCCCAATACTGTTCATTATATACATGGACAGTTGTGGGAGATCTGTGCGGAACAGAGTGGAGGATGAGATGTTTGGATACGCTGATGACTTGGTGTTGTTTGCGCAAAATCAGGAGAGACTGCAGAGTTTTCTGGAGGTGTGGGATGAGGAGTTGGAGGAAAGGGGTATGAGGATAAACCGAGGGAAGACGGAGGTGATGTTGATCGGAGGTGGTGGAGATGTCCTGGACGTAAGTTTGCGTGGAGAAAGGCTGAGACAAACGGACCAGTTTAATTATTTAGGGGTGCATTGTGGAGAGGAAAACGACACAATGTTGGAATTAAATAAGAGAATAGGGAAATTTAATGGGACAACAGCAATGATGTTCCCATTGTTGAAGGAAAAAGCAATTTCGAGACGAGTCAAGATGGTAATGTACACAAGTATACTAAGACCAATACTGATGTACGGACATGAAGCATGGGCTCTTAATACGAGAGCAAAGAGCAAGTTGGAGGCGTGCGAGATGCGCGTGTTGCGACTGATTAGAGGAGTGACAAGGAGAGATAGGAGGAGAAGTGAGGAGGTTAGGGCAGATTTAGGTGTGAGGAGCGTGGTGGAGTTAGTGGAGAGTGGTCAGCTGCGGTGGTATGGACATGTCAGAAGGATGGAGGAGCAACGAGTGCCCAGAAGATATCTGGAATGGATACCGGAGGGAAGAAGGAGTGTGGGAAGACCTAAAGTTAGATGGAGCGACAACGTGAACGCGGCAATGGCGAAAAGAGGAAGGAACGTTCAGGATGTGGAGGCGTCTGAGATGTGGATGGACAGAGGACGTTGGAGAAATTTCGTACAGAACAACTGACAGATGCATGCGTCTACAGGAGATTGGTGAGAAAAGTGAGAAATAATAATATATATATAATATAATTATATATATACTATTATATATATATATATATATAGATATATATATTATTATATATTATAATATTCATATATATATAATATAATATATATATATATATATATATATATTTATATTATATATATATATATATATATATATAATATATATATATATATATATATATATAATATTATATATATATATATAATATAATATATATATATATATATATATATATATATATATATATATATATATATATATATATATATATATTTTTTTTTTTATATATATATATATATATCTATTTATTAATAATATATATATATATATATATATATATATATATATAATATAAATATATTATATAATATATATATATTATATTATATATATATAATATGTATAGATCCTTTTATAGATCTCAGAATCTCATGCCAGAATATTACAATAATATTTCTCACCTTTCTCACCAATCTCCTGTAGACGCATGCATCTGTCAGTTGTTCTGTACGAAATTTCTCCAACGTCCTCTGTCCATCCACATCTCAGACGCCTCCACATCCTGAACGTTCCTTCCTCTTTTCGCCATTGCCGCGTTCACGTTGTCGCTCCATCTAACTTTAGGTCTTCCCACACTCCTTCTTCCCTCCGGTATCCATTCCAGATATCTTCTGGGCACTCGTTGCTCCTCCATCCTTCTGACATGTCCATACCACCGCAGCTGACCACTCTCCACTAACTCCACCACGCTCCTCACACCTAAATCTGCCCTAACCTCCTCACTTCTCCTCCTATCTCTCCTTGTCACTCCTCTAATCAGTCGCAACACGCGCATCTCGCACGCCTCCAACTTGCTCTTTGCTCTCGTATTAAGAGCCCATGCTTCATGTCCGTACATCAGTATTGGTCTTAGTATACTTGTGTACATTACCATCTTGACTCGTCTCGAAATTGCTTTTTCCTTCAACAATGGGAACATCATTGCTGTTGTCCCATTAAATTTCCCTATTCTCTTATTTAATTCCAACATTGTGTCGTTTTCCTCTCCACAATGCACCCCTAAATAATTAAACTGGTCCGTTTGTCTCAGCCTTTCTCCACGCAAACTTACGTCCAGGACATCTCCACCACCTCCGATCAACATCACCTCCGTCTTCCCTCGGTTTATCCTCATACCCCTTTCCTCCAATTCCTCATCCCACACCTCCAGAAAATTCTGCAGTCTCTCCTGATTTTGCGCAAGCAACACCAAGTCATCAGCGTATTCAAACATCCCATCCTTCACTCTGTTCCGCACCGATCTCCCAGAACTGTCCATGTATATAATGAAAAGTATTGGGGACAGCACGCTCCCTTGCTTCACCCCCGTCGTGACGTTAAACCATTCTCCCTCTCCGGACATAGTCTTTACTCTACACTTACTATCTACATAAGTGCTCTTTATTGCTTTTATTAATTTCCCAGGTATTTCATATTCTATTCTACTCAGTTCCCTCCACAACAGCTCCCTTGGCACTCTATCAAACGCCTTTTCTAGTTCTACGAAGGCTGCATATGTTTTCCTATTAAATTCCCAATTCTTTTCACTTATCATCTTCAAAGCGAACACCAGATCTATAGTCGATCTCCCCGGTCTAAAACCATGCTGCCACTCCTCTAGCTTGTGTTCCACCACCTCTCTCAGTCTTCTCTCCAATATCCTCTCATAGATCTTCGCAGGGTGCGACATTAATGCAATCCCTCTGTAGTTACCACATTCTGTTTTATCTCCTTTTTTATATATGGGGCAGATTGTTGCCCTACTCCATTCACTAGGTACCACTTCATCTCTCCAACACCTATTCATCAGATTTAAAATCCGTCTTGTCCCTTCATC
>JABUQX010131263.1:0-5000 GCA_015478945.1 Trachelipus rathkii | reverse complement strand
ACATTTTGAGGTTATTTTTACTACATAAATGAAATTGAATTTACCATTTCTAGAGGTAGAGTATTGCAAAATACTTGTCATTACTACTATAAATTTAAGTTAAAGATACCATTTTTTGATGTTAATTTTTTATCTTTGAAGTTAATCTTACTACAGAAATTTGTAGTATGTACAAAAACTATTTGTAGAATTAACTATTTTTCAAAGTAAATTATTGCGAAATTGTAGTTATGCATATTACAGTCATAGTTTTATTTACTAAAAGTATTTGTAAAATAAACCATTTCTTGAAGTAATTTCTTGTAAATTTTAGTTACTCTTACTACAGGATTTGTATTATATACTAAAACTAGTTGTATAATTAACATTTTTTAAAATTACATTATTGCAATATTTTAGTTATAAATACTACAGAACTAGTAGAATGTAATACAAATATAATATATTTATATTACATTCTACTAGGTCTGTAGTATTCATAACTACAATATTGCAAAAATATACTTTGGAAAAGTGTTAATTATACACATAGTTTTAGTATATACTAAAAATCCTTTGGTAAGATTAACTATACATTTACAAAAAGTGACTTCACGAAATGGTATATTTTACATATAGTTATAGTAAATAATACTATGCCTGTTGTATTCACAACTACAATTTTGCAATAATTTACTTTGAAAAATAATTAATCCTACAGGTAGTTATAGAATATACTACAAATTCTGCAGTAAGAGTAAATACAAATTTAAAAACAAATTACATCAAGAAATGTTATGTTTTCATATTATGTAAAACATACCATTCTTTATGTAATAAATTTAAATTTGTAGTTAGTCTTAATACAGGAATAGTAAACGCAAAAATATTTGTACAATTTATTATTTTTACTTGTAAAGTTAGAATGTACAAAATAAATATACTTTCAACATTGTATATTGGTAAATTGGAAGTGTAATTAAGCGTAAAACATTTCTATCAACTGTAGCATAACACACTTTTTAAAGTAATAAATAATGAATAATTACCACTATTGAAGCAACGTCTAAGAGCATAAGAATTTCTATCGTACAGTAGCATTTGCTAATGATTTAAAAGATGGCTATTTGGATGCTGATAATGCATATAAAATTGAGAAACTTATTTCTTCCCTTGATACATATGTAGAAGCCAAACAAATCGCATTAGGTAGCAGGACAGAGTACAAAAGATTTGGGGGTGTTACAAGAGCTGTTGAAATTAATGATACTATGCAGTATTTTAGGTTAACAGATATTTTAAGAAATATATTTAACTCGAATGATGTAATTGAGAAAGTAGAAAAATACAAACTAATTAGGAATGATTTTTGTCGGGATGTCCAGGATGCTAATTATTGCAAAAGCTTTGGAGAAACTAATGACGTTATTTTGTTGTCAATTTATTATGATGACATTGAGATTTGCAATCCTATTGGTTCCCATGCTGGCATTCATAAATTGGCAATGATTTACTTCAATATTTTGGATTTTCCACCGGAGTGTAGATCAACTTTGAATTCAATATTTGTTTGTATAATCTGTAACACCATCGATTTAGATAAATATGGATTTAACACAATTTTAGAGCATCTTGTTTTAGAACTTACAGAGCTATTTCATGTAGGTATTCAGGTGCAAAATAGAAACTTAAAATTCAGAGTTTGGCAGTTCCTTGGAGATAATTTGGGCCTTAATAAGATTCTGGGGTATAATGAATCTTTCAATTCCATATATTTTTGTAGACATTGTACAATGGACAAATACAATACGCAAAAGGCTCCTAAAGCAATTTTATCATTAGCTAGGAAAAAAGCTGAGTACGACGCTGTAGTAACAACTGCGGAAAATGGCGTTTTCACCATGGGTATAAAAACTGTAAGCATTCTTAATCAGTTGCCATACTTTCATGTAACCGATAACATCGCATTGGATTGGATGCATGACTTCTTAGAGGGCGTTGTTCCTAGAGAAATGATTTTGATACTAAAAGAGTTTATTGTCGGTCGCAAGTTGCTTTCGGTAGAGATATTAAATAATCGTATTCACAGCTTCATTTATTCTGCTTCAGAAATTAGTAGTAAGCCTTCTATGAACGTCTAACTGAATTAAGTGATCTTCAGATATAACGGGCATTATAATGTCAAGAATGTCCAACAGAAAAAGATATAATACCCAGTATTTGTCATTCTCAGGAATGAAGTCCCCAATTAAGAGTGGAAGATTTCAAGCCAAGCATCTCATCTGAGACGCACTTTGCCCCAATGTAAATTTACCAGATTGAACTTGATTTAGCTTTATAAAATATATAAAATAAAGTATGTACTTGTAATCTTTTGTTGCAAATTATATATATATATTATTATTAGTTGACTGGGACAGTCTAAAAAGAAGTAGTATAGCATATATATATAAAGCATATATATATATTATTATATTATATAAATATATTAATTTAAGATATAGTATATATATATTTATTTTTATACGTAAATTAGAGTTCAAGTTATTTTATTATATTTTTATTATTGTTATTATATATATACATAAGGCTATATACATATGGTTATTTTAGTAAGAGCAGTATATATATATATATATATATATATATATATATATATATAAAAAATATAAAAAAAAATATATGTATTTAATTTTTTTTTTATAAATATATATATATATATATATATATATATATATATATATTTTTTTTTATATATATATATATATATATATATATATATATATATATATATAAGTTATAAAAAAACAGAATTTTTTTTTAAAAATTGCAAATTATAGAAATTATAAAATATGAAAAAAATTATTTGTAATACCTAAGAGCATAATAAAATCATAGAACTAAAAATTAGACAAAAATTCGCGAACAACTCCAGTGTTCGAGCTTTCAATTTTATAAAAATAATACTCCATAAATAAATAGGTATTTTTGCAGTACACCGGATACTTTAAATCAAGTACAAAATATAATTTAAATAGTGTGTCAACAGCTTTGATTAGCGAGGAGCAACTGATGACTTTATCGCAGCATATAATCTTGACGATTGACGGTTTCAATCTGTTTTCACCGGAGATGCTAACTATGAAAGGTTGACGTCTTTCTTTTTCTTTGTTATTTGAAATAACTTCCTGTAAGTTTGATCCTTCCTGCAAAGGGAATGACCATTATTATAAAAACAGTATAAAATTCAATAATGAAGATACATTATCCGCCTAGCTAAATCCAATTTCCTTCATAGACAAGGATATACACTAATCAACAAATCAAACATATATTTACAGTGTATCAGTTCATTGAAAAAAAATGGTAAGAGGAATAAAAGACTATTTCATTTATGAATCTGGAGAAAGCATATGACAAGGTTTATCGAGTGGCATTATTGCAGGTAATAGAAACGTATGGCGTGATTGTTAAGTGAGAGTAGAAGAAAGGTGAATGAGGAGTTTGGTAGGAGAATGTATGTGAATATGCAAGGGAATAAGTTGTTTTGGAAGGAAGTGCAAAAGACCAAGAGAGAGAGTACAGGAGGTTTTCAGAGAATAAAGAATAGGAATAGTAGTTAAATATTCAAACTCAGACACTTGTTCCAGCTGCTCACCATCTAACTTATCTTCACACCGAGGACTGTCTTCACTCACAACCATACTCTTATCTATGTTTACTTTCAAACCCCTCATTTTACAGACCCTGCCAAATCTCTCTACCAATCCTCTCTCTCAAACTCTTCAGATTCACCACACAAAACCAAATCATCCGCATATAATAGGTAGGGCACCCTTCACTCACCTCCATTCTCCATAATTAACACCATTTCCTGCCACCCCCATCTCTAATTCTTCATAACCCCATCCATATACAAGTTGACAACTATGGGACATAACACATCCTGCCCTACCTGCTAATAATAAGGTCTTCTCAATCACTTTTGACACCATTTATTTTACACACGCTTCACCATCGTCATACATACTTTGATTTCATTCAGAAGCCTACCACCAGTACCACATATCATTACACCTGCCATACGCCCATAGGGCTTCCTTATTAATTACCATACGCCTGTTGCAAATCTATAAAACCTAAATACTTCTCTCTCATTTCCTCAATCATTTGTTTCAATGTAAAGATTTGATCCACACATCCTCTACCACTCCTAAACGCACCTTGTTCTTCACCAATCAGTCCTTCAGTCACTCGACGCACTCTTTCGACACTTATACCAGCATATATCTTCCTACAACACTCAATAATTCCCCCATAATTCCTACAGTTCCCTTATCTCCTTCCTTACCCTTATACAAGGGTAATGATATTGCTTTCCTCCAACTACGGGTCAGAATCCTTTCATACCCTCCATAGTCAATCGGACGCACTCCCTTTTCTACTAAAATACCAGCATATACCTTCCTACAACACTCAGTAACCACTCCCCCAAAATTCTACAGTTCTAATGTCCCTACCCTTATATAAGGGTACTATTATTGCTCTCATCCTATCACTGGAACTATACCTCCATAAACGCTTTATTACACAACATTCAAATCCAGTCATTCAAAATCTCTTACTGTTCTTGATCATTTCACCAGTAATTCCATTTACTCCTGCAGATTTACCATTATTTTCAACTTTTTCACTCTACCTATTACCTCCTCCCTACTTAAATTACCTCATTCCAAAAATACCTATTCCTTCTTGCACCATCAAACCCACACAGATTCACTATCACCTCGTATATATATAGAGTATATAGCATATATATATATATATATATATATATATATATATATAAGGGTATATATATATATATATAAGGTTATATATGTATATATATATATATATATATATATATATATAAGCGAAGCGGCGCAAATAAAATAATAAAGCCCGTTTCTATTATAGTTTATTATCGGTTGAACATTACTTGACTTATCGGTATCGATATTGATACGAATCAAAGTACG
>JABUQX010131262.1:10000-15000 GCA_015478945.1 Trachelipus rathkii | reverse complement strand
CATTCAAATATAAGCATATTTGATTATATCTGGAGACATAAGCATACGAACAGATATTTGAATGCTGAAATTACAAAATGTTATACATAATATTAAATATATCGCACACAAGTTGGCTGGAAGAATGTCATTTGACGATAAATCATGAAATTTTGGCATTGGTGAGAAGATTAAGTTTTTTGGAGAATGTCACTTGACGATGAATCATGGAATTTTGACAATGATGAGAAAATTAATCCATTCGTATATATATCTTAATCCATATTGGCCAAAATGCGCGTCTTCATTTCGAAGAGAAGCTTTGACACTTGGATGAGACATATTTATGGAAATCTTGAAAAAAAACATGTTGCAATTCCGGTTTGGTATAGAATTTAAAGTTCTACAATCACCACATGGGCGTCATTCACCTAGAGCATTTTTAGGAACGAGGATGAAGAGGTTGACGACCAGAGGGATGGTTAGAAGAGTTGAATGATACCAGTTTGGAAAGAGTATTCGGCTTTTGCGATTGTAAAGTTTTTCTTTTGAAGTAAAGGATAGTGGGAATTCAAATAACGTTTCAGATCATAATTTCCGATAATGTTGTTTTGGTTTATTGTTCTAGATCTTTTTCTTGGAAAATTTCTGATTTGGATTTCTAAATTGTTCTTGTTTTTTCTTTTCTTTCATCTTTTCTTTCATTGTGAAAATGACAGGAGTCTGGATAAGAGAAGTAACTGAGTGTTAATGTATCCTTTGAGTTATAGCAACATTGTCCATTGAAAAGAGCTTTGAAGGTTGAAAGCACTGGGTGTTCTTTTTCCGACTCACATAATTATATAGGCTAAGGTTTGTGGACCGTTTCTTGGTCTTTCGAGGGAGGCACAAATATGGAAGAGGATTTAAAAATTAGAAATAAATGACTGATTATTTCAACTAATAATAAAATAATGATTCCTTTTGATGAGTAAACCCTCTCTCTTCTTCGCATACCAGGAACAGTTCTGGGGCTGGTCCGCATTCTATCCTTCGGAAAACTTCTGTTTCTTAAATCTTTGTGGAGTCGTTTTTGCAAGTCGCGGACTTAGCCGTGAAGTCTTTACCTCCTTTGCTGAGATTGGAATTTCTTGTATCTTGATTTTCTTGTGAGAGGGTAAGAGATTAAAGCGAAGTAAGTCGAAGAGATAATTTAGACGAGACGAGCCCGAGACTAAAACGTACTCAACAAGCAAGAAAAGCCTTTATATTACAATTTTGTTCGTACTTATACCAAAAATTCTGACTCGTGAAAATATTAAACATAAGTAGGAACAAAAATACGAATTCATAATTTTTACAATATTTCTACTTCAAGACTATATATATATATATATATATATAATATATATATATATATAAATATATATTTATATATATATATATATATATATATATATATATATATTAATATATATATATATATATATATATATATATATATATATATATATATATATATATATATATTTATATATATTATGCCCAAATGTAAGTGTACTGATGTCGCATTTATTATGTATTGGACTTACCTGAAATTACAAGTTATCTCCTTCGAAGTATGACCCTTTGGAGATACATAGCGGTTCCCAACGTTTCTTTCACTGTCATAGCCAGTACCAGAAGTCATTTCCTGAAGTGTTGGTTTAGCTCACGGTGTTGCATTATTTTTATTGGTTCCGTCGTCCCCAAAGAATGATGACCCTTCAAACTCATCTCAAACTTGGAGAAGAGGTAGAAATTGCATGGAGCTTAGATCTGGGCTGTATGGAGGATGTGGAAGAACTTGAATGTTTTTTTTTCCAGAAATTCCATAATTGAGAGCGCAATGTGAGATGTCACGTTATCGTGGTGCAACACCCAATCATCTGTAATGTCTGTTTTGATTAGCTGAACTAGTTTTCGGACTCGCTCCAAGACATCTTTTTAAAAGACGTGATTAACTGTCTGTACTGAAGGTAGAAATTCCTTGTGCACAATACAACGGCTGTCGAAAAAAACAATAATCAGTGTTTTCACCTTGGACTTGCTCATGCATGCTTTCTTCGGACGAGGATAATTTTTTGTGTGCTATTCCGCACTTTGCCGTTTGCCGTTTGGTTTCAGGGTCGTACTCATAAACCCATGATTCATCGCCTGTTATAACTTTATTCAAAACATTGTGGTCCATTTCGAGTCTTTCAAGTAAATCTTGAAAAATTTTTACCCTGTTCGCTTTCTGCTCCACAAACAAGTCTTTCGGCAATAGTTTTGCACAAATTTTCGCATGTGCAAATGATTTGTCTTAAAATTATAATGAAACGCTTTTTATCCAAACCAGTTCTTCTGGAATCACTCTGACACTGAACCGGCGGTCTCTCTCCATCACAGCTTTAATAGCCTCCACATTTTCTTCGTTTGTTGACGAGATTGGTCTTCCACAACAATGGTCGTCTTCAGCATTTTCTCGGTACTCTTTGAAAGCTTTGGCCACTTAAAACCATAGTTCATGTTAGAGTGGCATCCTCATAAGCTTCGTTGAAAGAAGAAAATGCCTCAGTGGCAGATTTGTTACCTTTCACACAGAATTTGATAGCGTACCGCTGTTCAATATTTAACTGCATCGCAAAAACGTAACGAGAAAACACGCCCATACACAAAAAGTTGTAGTGCAAAAACGTAACCAGGTTAGAACACATGCCCATAACAAACAGATGTAGTGAAGACTGACTTTATAAATCTGGTAAAAACTGTTATGGATATGTAGCCTAGGTAACTAGCTTCCCACTCGTATACGTCACGGAGGAGCTACTTTACTAATCGTCATGGAATATTCAGTAACTTATTTGGACAAAGGAGAATATATATAATATATATATATATATATATTATATATATATATATGATATATATATATATATATATATATATATATATATACTATATATATAATTATATATATATATATATATGCATTGTCTAGTTGGCTTAATATTTAAAACACGTTATTTATTGTACTTCATATTATGTCTTCAAGTGTGTTCGTTAAGTTATATTTTTCTTCATATACTTTATCAAACATTTTGTAATTATAGATTTGAACAAAGAAACTCAATTGTCTACCTTTAATCTTTATTGTGAGAATTTATATAAAATATGATACAAGTGAGTTGGTTAGCTTGCGTCAGTGAAATAAATTTGGTAATGAATTATTTCATAAGGAATGAAACAACACGCTCGATAAACTACAAAAAGTAAAATCTAATAATGTGCAATCGATATGTATTAGACTTGTGGTGACAAGTGGTGACTTTGGAGGGTGTATTTCCATGTTTTCTTGGAGATTCACATTTGAAGAACCCAGTCACTTCTGCAGTACATAAGTTTAGAGGAATAGAAAAAATAAGGAAATTTCAAGCGATATAGGAAACTTAAATCTAATAAAATGAATATAGTTTAAAAATAATCAACATTTTATATACAAGCCTCATCTCTACATCATGTAGATGTTAAAAATTATTTAACACCACATGGTTGAATATTATTACCGCAGCATCTACTTCATCACATCAAATATTTAACAAAAATAGGCGTTAATATTTACTTAAAATTTTTCACATTGTAAACTTGATATTCTTTATTTATTTGATAAATATTGCTAGATAACTTTATTATGAGATTGGCGCAATTAAATACTGGTTCTAGTTTGTTACCACCATACTGCTTTGCAGAAAATTCTGGAGATAGTGGCATCCTAAGAATAATTTTAGTTTTTAGGGTATCTTCATGGACCTAGGAAAGAAGACTCCAGCTGCTGTATTAAGGCTTCAGGGAGATTTGAATTTTGGCCCATCATTTAGATGGCAGGAGTTATTCCTTCTGAGTTTAGTGGGACAGTACGTAGACCCAGCAACACTCTGAGGATATTTAACCAATAACACTTCACATTTTCCAACTCATCCGACAGCATGGCACGCAGAGATCTCAACAATGTCCTATGTGAGTTCTCAATGAGATCTTTAATCGTGTGGTATAGACTGAGGTAAAGTTATGCCGGAACCTAGATTCTCACAAAAACGATTCAATAAATCCGATATAAACTGACTCCACTATCAGAAACTTAAGTTCCAAAAACTCCAGCTAAGGGTAGAAATTTTTGTAGTAACTACCTCTACTATAGTAGAGGTTTCTATATTTTTTAAAAGGAAGGCAGAGAGATATCGAGAGAACCAATCAGTCAACGTTAAAAAGTAGTAATATTTTTGTATTAAGACATTTTAAGAATGTAAATATGTGGAGGGCTTATTTCAAGAAAAAATTTAGACCTATAACACGCACCACAACTTCGAACAAATTGCTCTAATAAATTTGACATATATTTCCATACAAAGTGCCTTCTAAAGGATGCCAGAATTGTCTTAACGCCAAAATATCCTAGATAGTGAGAATAAGAAATAACTGGAAAAATACAAGATTCTGAAACAAAAATATGCTGTGAAAGTGAATTATATAAATTCATCAATGATCAGGGAGAGTTACGTCATTATTATAATAGTAGAATCTTTTAGTTAGCTTAAGATCAGTATTTTCTTGGTTATTTAAATATTTTTATAGATGAACATCAGTTTCTTGTGCTACTTGCAGTTCTTTGTAGTCAATCTTGCATTGAAATCGATTAAATATTTCATTCGCAAAAAATATTGAAAATAGATGCAAGTGCATAACAGTAATCTACTACGGAAGAACGGATGAATCCTGATGTAAACAAGATTTTCATCGTAGGATTCTTCTGGAAGGATTTCTACTTCAGATTTCTGAACTTAAAGTTAGAGAGAAGTGCATGTTACCGAAACTATATTTACATTTCTTGAAGATGTCCAATCAGTTGGTCTTTGAGCTGAATTTCTACTCAGAATATTTAGAATAATATATTTTTCAGATTCAATATGATGTACAGTCAAATCATATTCTGACATGAAAGTTAGGTAAGCTACTCCCTTGCT
>JABUQX010131261.1:5000-12500 GCA_015478945.1 Trachelipus rathkii | reverse complement strand
TCTTTCAAATAGCTGCTAATGTAAGCCAGATCAACATATATGATTTTATTAATAAAAAAGTAATTTTTCTATTAAAGAGGGAATATGAACAACCCTCTTTATTTGAAAATGTAATTGAAAATATATTAAGAGTTGGCTTTTTTACTAAACACGAATTTTATTTAGATTTTAGTAACCAAAGAATTATATTTATTGATTCAAATACTAGTTTATCTTGTGAAGTTATATAATGAAATGACTTTGAAGCTTTGCCCATTACATGCGATATAAATTATGTAAATTTAACTCTCTCTCTCTCTCTCTCTCTCTCTCTCTCTCTCTCTCTCTCTCTCTCTCTCTCTCTCTCTCTCTCTCTCTCTCTCTCTCTCTCCTGAGCTCCCTACAGCGCCTTCTCCCTTTGCTAATCTATTAGCTGATTAGAAAAGTTTATTTTATGTTATTTATGGTGGCTTTAATAATAATAATAATAATAATAATAATAATAATAATAATAATAATAATAATAATAATAATAATAATAATAATAATAATAATAATAATAATAACAATAACAATAACAATAACAATAACAATAACAATAACAATAACAATAACAATAACAATAACAATAATAATAATAATAATAATAATAATAATAATAATAATAATAATAATAATAATAATAATATTAATAAAAATAAAGGTAACGAGAGTAAATAATAATAATTATAATAATTTTAATAATTATAATAATTATAATAATTATACTAATTATACTAATTATAATAATTAATTATAATAATAATAATAATAATAATAATAATAATAATAATAATAATAATAATAATAATAATAATAATAATAATAATAATAATAATAATAATAATAATAATAATAATAATCAAATCAAAAATAATTTATTCTGTCCATGATGTGTTACATAATACTTATCATTAAAAAAATAGTAGTTTTTAAAAAAAATAAATACATAGACAAGAAATGGGCTTCTGAGGGGACGTTTTCATCCTTTACAAATTTCATATACAAATTTATATTTAGACCGTTTTCGTTTTTGTCATTTGTGCTTACGCTCGATAAGAAATGCTTACCCATGGTTTTAGCACGAATTTCGTGCATAAACGAACGCGATTTCCCATAAAAGTTACTTTTATTTACAAACATTTGGAATCAGCTGTTGCTTTGGAATAAACACAAAAGCAAAAACAAAAACAAATTGTTTATATTACAAATAATTGATCAACTATTGTGATGGAGTTTATCGATTTGGAAGAAATTAGATTTAAGGGTAATTTTATTGAATGAAACATTCATCAAATCAAACGGACCTATCGCCCTGCCATCTTGTTTGTTTACATTTTTTCGCAAGAACGTGCTTAAATTCGGCAAGCACGGGAAATAGCAACCTTAGAAAACTAAGGAAATTCCTTACGTTTGGTGAGCATTTTTCACGATTTTGCGCTAAGTTTGACAAAAACGAACGCAAACTCGAGCATTTCTTGCGTTTTGTAAGCACAAATGCAAAAACGAAAACGACTTAAATAGAGAAATCGTAAATTAAAACAGTTTATATAATAATAATAATAATAATAATAATAATAATAATAATAATAATAATAATAATAATAATAATAATAATAATAATAATAATAATAATAATAATAATAATAATAATAATAATAATAATAATAATAAAAATAATAATAATAATAATTGCTTCTCCTCTGCTTTCTTTTCTTAAAGGTGCACCGTACTCTTAATGTACAGTAAAATATAATCTTGAAACAGAAGAAGCCTGTAATATGGCCAAATTAGCAGTCAAAATTGCAATACCCTTTGGGTTTCCTTCTAATAGTGACCAAATATAAATTTTTGCTGATGCCAATCAGGCAGTTTTAGCCAGCGGAATAGTTTCTACAGGAAATGGAAAAACAGTTCATCTTGGATTTTACAGTTATCGGTTGAATCCTACTGAAATTAGATACAGTATACACAGCAAGGAACTCTTTGACTTGGCTAAAACAATTAAGAAATTTTTACATATAGTCTACAGTAGAAAGGTAGATGTGATTTGTGATAATCTTTCATATACACAGTAGCTTAAAAAAGATACTAAAACTAATCACTTGCTAGCAAGGGAGTAGCTTACCTAATTTTCCCGTCAGAATAGGATTTAACTGTACATCATATTGAATCTGAAAAATATATTATTCTAAATATTCTGAGTAGAAATTCGGCTCAAAGACCATCTGAATGGACATCTTCAAGAAATGTAAATATAGTTTCGGTAACATGCACTTCTCTCTAATTTTAAGTTCAGAAATCTGAAGTAGAAATCCTTCCAGAAGAATCCTACGATGAAAATCTTGTTTACATCAGAATTCATCCATTTTTCCGTAGTAGATGACTGTTATGCACTTGCATATATTTTCAATATTTTCGCAAATGAAATATTTAAGCGATTTCAGTGCAAGATTGACTACAAAGAACTGCAAGCAGCACAAGAAACTGATGTACATCTATAAAAATATTTAAATAACCAAGAAAATACTGATCTTAAGCTAACTAAAAGATTCTACTATTTATTATAAGAATGACGTAACTCTCCCTGATCATTGATGAATTTTTATAATTCACTTTCACAGCATATTTTTGTTTCATAATCTTGCATTTTTCCAGTTATTTCTTATTCTCACTACCTAGGATATTTTGGCGTTAAGACAACTCTGGCATCCTTTAGAAGGCACTTCGTATGGAAATATATGTCAAATTTATTAGAGCAATTTGTTCGAAGTTGTGGTGCGTGTCAAAGGTCTAAATTTTTTCTTGAAATAAGCCCTCCACATAAAACTTATTGGCCAAATTTCAGGTTTCCATATTTACATTCTTAAAATGTCTTAATACAAAACTATTACTACTTTTTAACGTTGATTGATTGGTTCTCTCGATATCTCCCTGCCTTCCCTTTAAAAAATATAGAAACCTCTACTATAGTAGAGGTAATTACTACAAAATTTCTACCCTTAGCTGGAGTTGTTGGAACTTAAGTTTCTGATAGTGGAGTCAGTTTATATCGGATTTATTGAAACTTTTTTGCGAGTATCTAGGTTCCCGGCATAACTTTACCCCAGTCTATACCACACGATTAAAGATCTCATTGAGAACTCACATAAGACATTGTTGAGATCTCTGCGTGCCATTCTGTCGGAAGAGTTGGAAAATGTGAAGTGTTATTGGTTAGATCTCATAGAGTGTTGCTGTGTCTACGTACTGTCCCATTAAACACAGAAGGAATAACTCCTGCCATCTAAATGATAGGCCAAAATCCAAATCTCCCTGAAGCCTTAATACAGCATCTTGAGTCTTCTTTCCTAGGTCCATGAAGATACCCTAAAAACTAAAATTATTCTTAGGATGCCACTATCTTCAGAATTTTCTGCAAAGCAGTATGGTGGTAACAAACTAGAACCAGTATATAATGGCGCCAATCTCATAGTAAAGTTATCTAGCAACAATTTATAAATAAATAAGAATAATCAAGTACAATCTGAAAATTTATTAAATATTAAACCTTATTTTATGTTAAATATTGATTGTGATGAAGTAGATGACTGAGGTATAATATTCAAAGGTGGTGTTAAATATTTTAAGGTGGTGTACCCAGGTGATGTAAAGATGAGGCTTGTATATATAATGTTGATTAATTTTAAACTATATTCATTTTATTAGATTTAAGTTTCCTATATCGCTTGAAATTTCCTTATTTTTTCTATTCCTCTAAACTTATGTACTGTAGAAGTGACTGGGTTCTTCAAATGTGAATCTCCAAGAAAACTTGGAAATACACCCTCCAAAGTCACCACTTGTCACCACAAGTCTAATACAATCGATTGCACATTATTAGATTTTACTTTTTGTAGTTTATCGAGCATGCTGGCTCAGTATGTTCTTTCATTCCTTATGAAATAATTCATTACCAATTTTTCGATCGTGACGTAGCGCGAACGGGTGAGACCAAGGACTCCACTTGGTATTTCATATATTATATAAATTCTCACAGAGTTAAAGATTAAAGGTAAGACCCAATTGAGTCTTGCTTTGTTCAAATCTATATTTACAAATGTTTGATACAGTGTATGAAGAAAAATATAACTTAACGAACACACTTGAAAACAAAATATTAAGTACAATAAATAACGTGTTTTAAATATTAAGCCAACTAGACCGTGCATATATATATATATAATATTATATTATATATATATATAATATAATATATATATATATATATATATATAATATTAGTATATAATACTATATATATATATATAAATATATATATATATATTTTTCCCTTTTCCCAAAAGTAAGTTACGAATATTCCATGAACAGACTAAGTAATGTAGCTTCCTCCGTGACGTACACGAGTGGGTAGTTAGTTATCTAGGCTCCATATCCATACCAGTTTTAACCAGTGTATAAAGTCAGTCTTGACACTACAACTGTTCGTTGTTATGGGCATGTGTCTAAACCATTGTTGATTGTTTTTGCGCCTACATCTTTATTTGTGTATGGTCATGGTTTTTCTCTATCCCCGTTTTACGTTTTTGCGATCTGCAGGTAAAATATTGAAAGCGGTACGCTATCAAATTCTGTGTGAAAGGAAACAAAATCGGCCCACTGAGGCATTTTTTTCTTTCAACGAAGGCCTTATGAGGGATGCCACTCTAACATGAACTATGGTTTTAAGTGGCACAAAGCTTTCAAAGAGTACCGAGAAAATGCTGAAGACGACCATTGTTGTGGAAGACCAATCTCGTCAACAAACGAAGAAAATGTGGAAGTTGTTAGAAAGCTGTGATGGAGAGATGACCGCCGGTTCAGTGTCAGAGTTGATTCCAGAAGAAACTGGTTTGGATAAAAAAATGCACAGTTCATAGAATTTTAAGCAAATATTTTTTGCACATGCGAAAAATTGTGCAAAACTAGTGCCAGACTTGTTTGTGGAGCAGAAAGCGAACAGGGTTAAAAATTTTTCAAGATTTACTTGAAAGACTCGAAATGGACCACAATTTTTGAATAAAGTTATAACAGGCGATGAATCATGGGTTTTGAGTACGATCCTCCTGAAAGCAAACGGCAAAGTGCGGAATAGCACACAAAAAAAATTATCCTCGTCCGAAGAAAACACGTATGAGCAAGTCCAAGGTGAAAACACTGATTATTGTTTTTTTCGACAGCCGTTGTATTGTGCACAAGGAATTTCTACCTTCAGTACAGACAGTTAATCACGTCTTTTAAAAAGATGTCTTGTGTATTCTCTCTCGAAACTAGTTCAAGCTAACAAAACAGACATTACAGTATGATTGGGTGTTGCCACCACACGATTAACTTGACATCTCACATTGCCGCTTTCTCAATTATGGGAATTTCTTGGAAAAAAAAACATTCAATGTTTCTTTCCACATCCTACCATTTTAAGGCCCAGATCTAGCTCCATGCCCAATTTCTACCCTTCTCAAGTTGAGAATGAAGTTGAACGGGTCATCATTTTGGGACGACGGAAACATAAATAAATACTGCAAACACGTGACGCTAAACACACTTCAGGGAAAATGACTTCTAGGTCACTGCTATGACCAGTTGAAAGAAACGGTGGACCGCTATGTAATCTCCAAAGGGCATACTTCGAAGAGATAACTTGTAATTTTCAGGTAAGTCCAATACATAATTAAATGCGACAATCAGTACACTTACATTTGGGACATAAGATATATAATATATTATATATTATTATTAAATATATATATTATATTATATATGATATATAATATAATATAATTAATATAATATATATATATATATATATATATATAAGTATAATACTATTATATATATATATATATTAATATATAATTATATTATGATAATATACTTGAGTACATATTTGTAAAAATTATGAGTCCTATTTTTGTTATTATTTATGTTAATATTTTCAAGAGTAGAATTTTGGTATAAGTACGAACAAAATTGTATATAAAGGCTTTTCCTTGCCTTGTTGAGTAGTTTTAAGTCTCGTCTCGTCTCGTCTAAAGTTATTCTCTTCGACTCACTTCGCTTCATCTCTCACTCCTCTCACAAGAAAATCAAGATACAAGAAATTCCAATCTCAGCAAAGGAGGTAAAACTTCAGGCTAAGTCCGCGACTGCAAAAACGACTCACAAAGATTTAAGAAACAAAATTTTCAGAAAGGATGAAAACGCCGACCAAGCCCAAGACTGTTCTTGAGTACGCGAAGAAAGAGAGAGGTTACCTCAATCAAAAGGAATCATTATTTTTTATTAGTTGAATAAATCATCATTTATTTCATAATTTTAAATCCTCCTCCAATAATTATGTAGGCCTCCTCGAAAACCAAGAAACAGTAACAAACCTAGGCCTATATAATTAGTGAGTCCGGAAAAGAACACCCAGTGCCTTCAACCTTCAAAACTCTCACCAGCAACGACGTATCACAATGCCGGACAACAAGGAATTGGACACTGTTGCTTTAACTCAAAGGATACATTAACACTCAATTACTTTCTCTTTCCAGACTCCTTCATTTTCAACAAGAAAAAGAAAAAGATGAAGAAAAAGAAAAAACAAGAACAATTAGAAAATCCAAATCAGAAAATTCCAAGAAAAAGACTAAGACAAACCACAAACAAACATTATCGGTATTATGATCTGAAACTATTTTGAATTCCACTATCCTTTACTTACAAAAGAAAAACTTTACAATTCGCAAAATGCCGAATACTCTTTCCAATGGTATCATTCAACTTCTACATCCCTCCTGGTCGTCACCGTCCTTCATCTCGTTCCTAAAAATGCTCTAGGTGAATGACGCCCATGTGGTGATTGTAGAACTTTAAATTCTATACCAAACCGGAATTGCAACATGTTTTTTTTCAAGATTTCCATAAATATGTCTCATCCAAGTGTCAAAGCTTCTCTTCGAAATGAAGACGCGCATTTTGGCCAATATGGATTAAGATATATATACGAATGGATTAATTTTCTCATCATTGTCAAAATTCCATGATTCATCGTCAAGTGACATTCTCCAAAAAACTTAATCTTCTCACCAATGCCAAAAATTTCATTTGATTTATCGTCTCAAATGACATTTCTTCAGCCAACGTTGTGTGCGATATGTATTTAATTTATGTATACATTTTGTAATTTCAGCATTCAAATATCTGTTCGTATGCTAGGTCGCCAGAATAACAAAATGCTTAAAAAAAAAGGGGGACAATAGACTTTTCGTACATTTGAATTTTATAAACCCAAGTGTGAAAATTAATCCAGTACAAAATTGTATGTATGTTTAGATCTTTCGGATGTAATTAGATATGCTTGCATTGAATGCTTACTATTACTTAGTAATTATATTTATTCTTTTCTTCCGGCAGAAATATTTTTTTTGTATATTGTGTGCATTTTGAAGGCTACTCACT
>JABUQX010131260.1:25000-32398 GCA_015478945.1 Trachelipus rathkii | reverse complement strand
ACATTGGGTGTTTGGCAAAGAGTTCGACGAACTCCGCATGTATGGAGCCGCCTTAACCACATGACATTTGGCTTGGAAAATTCCTTGTTTTCGGACATATTGCTTCGTTCCTTCAATGTTCGCTGCGGGTGTGTTTCTTGAGGATACTTCACTTTCCGCTAGGTAAGAGATTCTTAACTTTCTTAAACTCTCGTTTGCCTTTGATTTTTTTGTGCTTGTCGGTCTTCATTTTTGATTGGAATTTCACTTTTATGCACTATTTTCACAATTAATTAGCTTAATTAGTATCAATCAAAAGCACTTTGTCGGGTTAGAAACTAGCTTAGACAAAAGGAAATTATAAAAGTAAGTAATTAGGGTTTTTTCTTTATTAATAATAGCATGAGAATATTAATTTTGACACGACGTTTCACAGTTTATTTTACTTTCAATAATTAAATAGTTAAAATTGTTTATTTTTAGTTCACAGAACTGTAGTTTATTTAGGCAAAAGCCTGAGCGAGGAGCTCACACCTTGCCCGTCTTTGCAAATCAGTCGTTTCATTTTGCTCTCAGGCGAAGACTTGCTGTCGATAACAATTCGAAGTATGCGTCTGACCCGGTTTTGTTGTCGTCTGCGAGTAGATGCGCGGGCCAGCGCTATCAACGCACATCTCTGTTTGCTGTCTGCAATTGACGGCAAATGAAGTTTTCTAAAGTGTTCGACACATAACTTATGACGCAAACTTATGCCTGTTTACCATGAGTGCTATTTTATGTGAACGTGTATACATGCATGATAACCCTTGTTTTAGGTTCGCCACAAGACGAACAATCCCGGTATTACACAACTTGTGTTTGCATTCGTTTTTTAGTAGGGTATGCCTAGTCCCTCCTATACCACACACAGACACCACACAACCACACAGCTACGCATCACACAAGCCAACGACACCACACCCGACACGCACAGCGCTATCCACACACACGACACACAGAACACATCACAGCACATCACACACACACACCAGCACACACACACACACACACGTCATATACTTATATATAATATATATAAATAATATGAATGTAGTATATATATATATATATATATTATTATATATAGTATAGAAATATATATATATATAGAAGTATATATATATAGTCGTATAGGTATATATATATATATTTGAGATTTAATTAAGGAGCCTCTTATTCAACACTCAAGCTCTGTATAATTAATAAAATTATTATTTTGAAAATATTATTTCAAAAAATCCAATAAGAAAAATCTTAAGAAAAAGTAACCTAATGAGAACAAGTTTTTTTACGTTTTCGAGACTTATATCCCTTGGTCTCCTCTTCAAACTAAAAAGATATTTTATAATTATTAATATTCCAATAAATATAAAAAATATTTGAAAATAAGAAATAAAAAATAAAAACTTCAGATGCAAAAAAAACAGTGGCGTCAAGATCTGTTAATTCTTTTTATCTTATCAAAAAATTAATTATTTCAAAAGCAAGAAGTTAATATGATCTAATATACATATTCATGAGTGTCTTATCTTTTTTGGATTATTTAAAAAAAGAATTTTTGTTTTTTTCTTCGTTTGGTTGATGGACTCAACTAATTGAGCATATATCCCTTCTTAATGTTACGAAAATCTACGTTAAGTACGGTGGAATATTGAAAAAGCGGACATCAACAATCCAATTCGTATTTAGAGGATTTTTATCTTAGTTGGACAACACGCTAACATTCCAAGTCACATTCTAGAGCACGCGATGTCGCTACATCTAATATATAACGACCACTAGCAACTAGAATACTCTATCAGTCTTGCGATAGGAACTTACGGGCATGTCCATTAACGACAATGACAATACAGCACTACTACAGGATAGTTCTCCTATTATTTTGAATTAACGTAAATATTAAACATGCCTATTTCTCAATTTTCTCGGATCACTAAGCAGAATAGTGCATTCTCGCGTTTCCTGATCACTCTCGACGAACAATGTTAGCCACTGTGAATCTCCCTTTCCTGCACAATCCCAAACTTCTTGAACCTGTAAGAATTTAGTTTTAACATTTTATTTTCATCATTAATTTAGATTTTCAGTTTTTCCTGTACATTTTCAAGAATTCTTAAAGTTTTCCAGACGGTGGGCAACCGCGCACAACTTGCTTATTCATTAGTCCGGCAATTCGAGCGACTTGCCGCTATTTTATAGTGGGGGCCATTCTCCGCAGTTCGCGAATCTCTCGCAAGCTTCTTTTCTTGTTCCCCAGTCCTCGCTACTCGCAACATTCCCGCAATTTTCGCACTGTTTTCTCTTTTCGCCAGTCGCTATCGAAATGTCCTCAATTCCGCAACTTATTTTTTGCTTCGCCAGGTCAGCTATCGCCAATAGCTAATTCCTGATCGCTAATAATTATTTTCACTCTGAAGGTTTACCACCAGTCCGCTAACTCTTTCATTGGCGGTTGTAAAGTAACCATAAATTTCAGATAAAATTAGCCTTACGCAAATCTTAGTATAGTTATTTAATTTTTACATTTTTTATGTTTATTTATATAGTAGCCGTTTTTATATATAACATTTAACAAGCTTTTATTGAGCAATGGACTATGTGGCTTAGCCTCATAATATATACCATATACCTTACTAGTAGTTGTAGCGCTAGGTATATACGTATGCATAATGTGTCTGCAACTAAGTTATTACTGTAGTATTATCGTTACTATACTTAGTCATATATCATTATTATTACTGTACTATGACTATATCGTACTTAGTACTTACGCTATATACTGCTTGATGGGATATCATATGGATTATATAGTATAGTCTATATATAATTTTAGTAATACGCTGACGGCCTAAATAGTATAAAAGTAATTATATATATTACCTATGATATACTATGTGGGAGACGATGATAAGTATAATATATATACTACATTATCATATAGTACTAGCTTCTATATAGCGTCATGCTACTTACATTATACGGTATATATATAGGTATATATATATATTATTATATATATATATAAATATATATATACTAATATATAATATTATATTATATATACTATATATTATAATATAGTAGTATATATATATATAATATATATATATATATATCTCCGATTCTATAGGCAACGTATATCACTTTACGTGATGTATCTTTCCTTACTTGTACGTACGTACGTATACGAGTATATATATATTGATAATCTAGTGTATATCAGTTAGATATTATACTATATGTGATTTATATTATATATCTATATATATATATAGTATATTATATATATATATAGTACTATCATATAATTGCTATATATATATATATATGTACACATATAATATATATATATATATATATATAGTCATATATATATATATATATCATAATATATATAGTATAATATTCATCTATTATATAATATTTATTATATCTCTCTCTCCTATCATCATATTATAATATTATATCATCTCATATTAACGACAGACTGGGTGCGTAAGGTGCGTACATGCACCGAAAAGAGAAAAGTAGTAGAAGAACATGACAAAGGATGAAAAGAAAGAAAGCCCAGCCTTAACCGCCCCCTTTTGCGTATACCTATTAGGTGAGAACTTCGTCCGCAGTCAGAAGAAAATACCACCCTAGAACATCACGGAAAACGCGACATCATCTCGTTTCCATGTGGGGTCCATCCGTTGGCCAGGTGGGCACACACACCTTACCCCCTTTACAAAACCCGTCAATTCACTCCTATTATGCACCTTTCTTTTCGCTCTCTGACAAATCTTACAGTTTCTCTCCTCCAGGAGCATTTCCTTACGGACTCAGATCCAAACTTTTTGGGTCGTCTTCCCAGCCCGGTCGATTACGAACACACACA
Organism: Trachelipus rathkii; assembly: GCA_015478945.1. Lineage (NCBI taxonomy): Eukaryota > Metazoa > Arthropoda > Malacostraca > Isopoda > Trachelipodidae > Trachelipus > Trachelipus rathkii. The sequence continues at coordinate 28,500 of JABUQX010131260.1, read as the reverse complement.
CACACGAAACACACGACACCCACACGACCACACACACACCACACCACCTATAAGGCATCCACATGTAAACAAGCCGAGCTTGATCATCCATCCTGGTTCCCACATGACCCAAACGTCATCATCAAGTCGTACTGTTCATGTGTATTCGCTCGATTCTACTTCTCTCCACTTTATTGCTCCTTTTAATTCACACCACACAAGCGCTGCTCACATACGTTCAGTTCCTCAGTTTATCAATTCTTCTCGCACCTAACACGCCGTTATATGGATTGGTCCTCTCAAATCAACCATTATGGTTTATTACAAGGTTCCGATCATCTACCTCGTCTTTACTTTCGCAGGACCGATAGTCTCACTACTATGCATTAATCCAGGTAAGTAAAACATGACCCTCATGTAAGAATCTAGTGCAGCTCAAGACGTTAGTATCCTTACGATCTCACCTAACGGATGTCATGCACTTGCACCAGCCACCTCATGCCGAGTAGTTCCACAGACTTTCACCTAGCTACCACTCCTGCATCATCGTGTTCCACTTCATTCAGATATGTCACACGCACGTATAGTTCCTAAACCATCATTTAAAGATCAGAACTTGTTCCAGTTGCTCGCCACCCAACGTAACTTAACCTTCCAACACCGAGGACTGTCCCTCTCACTACACTATCAACTCTCCCTCCTTACTTTTCACCCTTAACTCCTTCCTTCATCATATCTGCAGCCAAACATTCTCCCATCCTACCAATCGATCCTGTCAAGACTCCTTCTTCTTTCAGACCTGCTCACCAACACTAATGCCAAATTACGAATCATCCGCATATGATATATAGGGTAGGGCACTCCTTCGCTCTCTTTCCATTCTCCAATCATTTCTAACACCCCATCTCCTGACCACCGCAAACCTCTAATCTTCTATGTCAGCTCCTTTAACTCCAACTTCCATATGCAAACGTTGACATAACCAAGGAGACTTAACACATCCCTTGCTCCACTCTGGCTATTAATATTATAAGCCAATTCACTTTAATTCGTTGTGACACGCTTCACCTATAGTCTACATACTTTTGATTCCATTCAGAGAGCCTACACAACCCCATATAACACTAAAACCTGGCCATAGAGCGTTGCGCCTATAATCCTTCATACCGCGCCGATTTCAAGCGAACGGTAGTGCTTAGCGATAATCCTAAAATCTCTAAGATACAATTTATTCTTGCTTCTCCCTCACTTTTTCTCTCAGATTCAGTGTTGTTTTACGTAGTCAACCTATTGTGAATTCCTACCACATCGCTCCTACAATTCCTAAACGCACTCCCTGTGCCCTGTCTTTTCTACTCCACATGCGCAGTGCCTCTAGCAGGGATCATCTTGACGCACTCTTATCGCACCAAGAATCACCAGCCACTATATCTTCCCTCTACAACACTCAAGTACAACTACAATTCCCCTTATTAAACGTTCATAGCAGTCTACCTTCTATACGTTCCCCAATGATCACACCGCTACCAGCTATACGTTGGTTAAGGGTACTATACTGCTTCTCTCCAATCCTCGGAAACCATATAACCATCCATATTACCGCTTTGTTGCCCCCAATTTCCAAACGTCGGCATCTCAGTTCGCACTCCGATCCTCACAACTCGGTCTCATGTCATTTCCATCCCGAGGCCAACTCCCTTCATCTCTTCTATAAGACCTGCGCTCTACTTTACCATTCTTTCAAACTGGTCCTCACTCTCGCTACCCCATTACCTCCTCCTTATTAATGACCTCTTCCCATTTCGAATGATTATATTCCATTCCTTTCCTTGCACCTCATCAAAAGCCCTACATCAACTCGCACCATTCCACTTTCATCTCTTCATTCACTTGATACACCGAGTTCATATAGCAGATTTTCGAAGACATGTAGTGTTCCTTGCGAGCACTGCCCCTCACATCGTTTCATTCCAGTTACGAAGAGCACCATTCCCTTATCATTATTACTGAGGCAGTGTTCCCTCTTATTTCTTAAATTATTTGCTTCTTCCGCGGCCTTCCTTCCAGATAGAGCTTCCTATTCCCTTGTAGTCCCCCATTCCTCCTCCTTCCCAAATCTGTCAGTTTATCTCTTTTTTTCCCCCCTCTTACGTATGCAGCTCTCTATCTGTTTTTCCGAACCATTGTTATACTGAGCAAAGTTTTTTTTCTCTTTTGAAACTCTTTATGTATATAGATTTTTTGAATTATACTTTTAAAGGTTGTATTATTACCATACGTATAATAATCGATGCATATACGTCATATTAACTGCTGATACTAGTCGTATATTGACAGCAGTGATTAGATAGCTATACTAGGTAGATCGTATAATATAGCATAACTAGTGAGCTATATAGGTACATATTCTATCATATATATTTAGGGCTATATATGATAGATATCTAGAAATCACGACACTCCCAGAACAGAGGTTTGCGTGCCTGTTCGAGTTTCGATCCAGGCAGTGCTTACTTCTGTCTGCGTCCATAAACTCTTCCACCCTCAGAACACTCTAGAAAACCATTTCTCGGGGCAATAATGGTCTCCGACGCCAGTCCTCGAGGTTCAAGACACTCACAGGATAGGATTTGTGTCCCTCTTCGAGTAGACACTAGCTGGCATCTTCTTCCACCCAGGCCTCCTCAAAAGACTCCGCTGTTTCTCCTGGATGCTCATCCAGAGGAATCGGTGGCTTCTTTGCTGTGCGCAAAAAGGTGGAGGAGAGAGCGAGGGAGGAGGAGGAATAGGGACAAAATACACTTGACCTACGATTCATTAACGTACACAGTTATGTTCAGCTAGTAGCTATCCAGTTTATAATTAATATATATATATATATATATAGGTACCTAGTATTATATTATATATATATATGTAGTATATATACTATACGTTATAACTATATCTAGGTCGATTAGATATATTGCTATATATAATATATAAATATATGATAAATATTATATATATATTACTAATTGAGATTGACTCAGTTGCAGTCCATTGGCTGTTGTTCTTCGAACACTATTCGCTCGTTTAAGAGACATCCTCCTCCCCCGTTTCATTTTCCCTAGGGTGCCTCTATTTTCTAATTTGGATCAACTATAGTTTAACATATATCTAAATGACTTGCAAAATTGTCACAATTCCTTATATTCGCAATATGCAGGCGTTACCGCAATCTTAATATCGGACCGAAATTCACTAAACTGCGAAGCAAGCAATGAATTAAAAAATATTATAGTATGGGTTGAAGCAAACAGACTCTCCCTAAACTTACATAAAGGACATTACCTATTAATAATAAATCAAATGAAGCCTGTTCAGCTAAATGTTAGAACAAAATAGGTAAGCATAAAAAATCATTGTCTACAAACTTGCTAGGTTGTTACTTCTATGACAGCCTCTCTCTCAAAAAAGCACATCAATAGTCTCGTAAACAAACTATCCAATGCAAACTATACGTTCCTTAAGATAATGAA
>JABUQX010131260.1:10000-20000 GCA_015478945.1 Trachelipus rathkii | reverse complement strand
AACTACAAAAATCCTTTGATTCCGCATCAAAAGATAGGTTATGGGGATGTCTAGAGGAGCAATATGGAGTTTCGGCGGCAATGATAAACGCAATTAAGAGCTTATACGAGGCATGTATAGCAAGGTGAGGACGGAACATGAAAATGAGAAGTGATTTCAAGTGAGGGCGGGGGCGAAGCAGGGGAGTGTGTTATCGGCCCTGTTGTTTATTGCGTACTTAGATATGGTTATAAGTAATTTTATAGCAGGATGGGATAAGAACTATAAATGGGGTATTTTGGCATACGCCGACGGTATCGCTTTTTGGTGCGTGAAGTAGGAGAACACGGAGGAGGGACTCGAAAGGTGGAATATGTGTTTCGAGGAGGGTGGCCTGAAAATGAATAAGGAGAAGACGGTGGTTATGAGAGAGATATGGAAGGTTTAAATATCCAGGTAGATGGAAATAACATAAAAAAGGTAGAAACTTTTAAGTATTTAGGAAGTGTGTTTAGAAATAAGGGAAGAGTAGGGGAAGATACGGAAGAAGGGTGAACATTTTCTATCTTTTGCTGAAGGATCAGAGTGTGCCTCTGCAGGTGAAAATAGTCATTTTCGAAAATATTTTGACGCCTATATTGATGTATGGTGCGGAGAGTTAGACAACAAACGCAGTTACAAGAAACATAATAGGGCAGAGGAAATGAGGCCCTTGGGAGTTTATGCTGGGAAAGAGCAGAAGAGATAGTGAGGAATAAACATATAAATAAAGAGGAGAGAGAGAGAAAAAAAATGTGCAATGAGAAATAATATGGAAAAGGCTCAACTGAGGTGTTTTAGACATCTGGAGAGGATAGGGGAGGAGAGAGTTGCGATGAGATTTTGAGAGTGGAGTCCTGGAGGCAGAAGACCGAGGGGGAGGCTGGTAAGAAGGTGGAGAGACGAAGTGAAGGAGGTGCTGGCAATGCACCATTTCCCGAACATTGTGGAACTGAGAAGAAATGGTGATCTCGCTGATAGAGATGGATGGAGAGGGAGATTACGCTAACTGACAGGGAGTTAAGTGCTTTACTGGGAGCTGAAAGAAGTAAATTTTTATTTTTATTATTATTATTATTATTATTATTATTATTATTATTATTATTATTATTATTATTATTATTATTATTATTATTATTATTATTATTATTATTATTATTTTATTTCTTTATCTTCCTATTTGACCCCAGATTAGAGATGAGGTGCGCAATGTACACCGGAAACAGAATAGCTATGCAAAAGAACATGAAGTAAGTCGAAAGGAACCCCCTCCCCCTCTCCATATCCTCCCTCATACCCTTTACGTATGAGCCTGTCGCAGTTAAAAACTCACCTTAGGGTTTCACAACAGCGTGAGTAGTGATGCAGCAACGGGACCGCCTACAGCTTTTTCTCAAAAAGTATAAGAGATATTTGCTTTAAACTTGGAATATAATCTATATATGGGATAAGCTCGAATCCGTGTAAATTTCAAGTCTGTAGGGATGTATATAGAGGTGGGTGGTCACCCCGGTGGTGATGCCATGATAGCTGCGCCACGCCTTTGTTGCTTGAGCTGAGCGGATGAGTTTAGGCCTGGCATACTTAGAGGTGATGACGTAATCTCGTCGCAGACGAGATTACGTCAGTGCGCGAGAGCGCACTCCCCATACTCTTACATATTATTATTATTATTATTATTATTATTATTATTATTATTATTATTATTATTATTATTATTATTATTATTATTATTATTATTATTATTAGAAGTTTTTTTTGAGTTTTATTTCCACCGTCAGCGTCACCTTCGGTATCACCTTCAGCGTCTCCTCCTCCGTCAGCGTCTTCTTTACCATCGAAATCAATACCGATTCAATGTGCGACATTGCGTTCATTCCCTTTGTTTCATGTCTTTAGCGTTGCTTCTGTAGCAACAGCAGCTCCGATTCCTGCGCCGCCTCCGGTTCTGGCCACGATTCCGGCTCCGGTTCTGGCTCCGCTTCCGGCTCTGGGTCCGCATCACCGCCCCTACGCAGGGTCCGGTAGATAATATGTTTAGTTCTAAGAATCCTAAAAAGCGAGTTTGCTTTTCCAACATTTGTTCTATAGATTTTATTATTATTATTATTATTATTATTATTATTATTATTATTATTATTATTATTATTATTATTATTATTATTATTATTATTATTATTATTATTATTATTATTATTATTATTATTATAACTTACAAATTTACGTTTTTACATACCCTAAAGCAGTAAATCACTAAATCAAACCACCCAACCATCCCTCCTATCCAGTCGTGATCTATTGATCTATTGATTAAGGTCAAATTTTTACTAAAATTGTAACGTTTTACATACCCTAAAGCAGTAAATCACTAATTCAAACCACTATCCAACCTCCCTCCTGACCATCTGTGATCTATTGATCTATTGATTGGGTTCAATTTTTACTAAATTGTAACGTTTTACATATCCCAAATCAGTAAATCACTAAATCAAACCCCTATCCAAATCCAACCTACCCTCCTGTCCAGTTGTGATCTATTGATCCATTGATCTATTGATTCAAGTCACATTTCGAGTATCATTTTGGATAAACATAACACAAAATCAAGTTCTATTATTATTATTATTATTATTATTATTATTATTATTATTATTATTATTTATTATTATTATTATTATTATTATTATTATTATTATTATTATTATTATTATTATTATTATTATTATTATTATTATTATTATTAGTTATTATTATTATTATTATTTATTATTTATTATTTATTATTATTTATATTATTATTATTATTAATATTATTTTTATAACAAGGGATTTGAAAAAGAAAAGAATTTTGTTTAATCATTTATTAAAAATATCATAAAAATACACATGAAAATAAAATATCTATATATATATATAAGTTATATATATAAGTTATATATATATATATATATATATATATATATATTATATATATATATATATATATATATATATATGTTATCATATATATATATATATATATATATATATATATATATATATTACATTTTTTATTTAGAAAAAATTATTTAAATTAACAGTTTTTAGCGAACATTGGATCTTTCTTTAACTATAAGGGGAAAGAGGATTCCTCTGAAGCCATATGGAATTGTGCGCGCTGATTTTTTAATAAGAACACGCTTATTACCAGTCATCCTCAATCTCTTTAGACCTTTGCGAATCTTCATTTTACCTTTTTTATCAGCTTTAAATCTCATTGTAGGAGTTTTAAATGCCATATCGTTATCTTTAATTTCTACATGAGGGTTTGTTGTTTCATCCTTATGATAAGCTGTACTATGCAAAAACTCCCCTCTGTATTACCTCTTGTTCTCATTTCGTTAGCTATTATTGCAGTGATATCACCCCCCTCCCTAAGTTTAGAATAATAATAATGCCTTCATCATCATCATCTTTCAATCGTTCATTCATCATCATCATCCATGTGTTATTAAGCACTGGGAATTTCTGAAGTATAGTGTTAAAAAGCCAATTATTTCGCTGGCTGTTTTGTTTAATGTTAACTTTTAGCTTTTATTATATGATCTATGGACCCGTCCTCTTTTATAATTCGTACAGCGTAAGATTTAGGACCTGTACATACAAAGGCATCAGCACTATTACCCTCGCCTATTTCATCAGTTAAATCTCCCAAAAATTTCCCTACAGCAGGATCAGTTTCACCCTCCCCTGTTACAAAGACACAGCTATCTGTGTCACAGTATAAGACTCTTTGTCCTAACTCCTCAAGAAGATTATATAGTTTCACTCTAGCATGAGCTGTAGTGAAAGCAGCTATAGCTATATTAGTGCTTCTGGTTGTTTGCTCTGCAAGAGAAGTATACTTCACAGAAACAATATACCTCTTACCTATACAGGAGACGTCCTGTACTTCTACATCTGCTCTTCTAAACAACTTCCATACCTCAGCATCAGTTTCGCAGATTATATCTTCACAATGTGGAGCACGTTCGGCAAATTTTCCCCAAAGAGAATTAAGGCATAATTTCGCTATAAAACGAAGCCCAGCATTCTTCCCTATCTTTTCTCTATCGAGTTTCACTCCCTCGATTCTTTCAAAGTCCTCTATGAATTGATTGAACATGGGACTATCGAACCCTGGTATTCCTGCTGGTAAACCTGATGCCTCAGTCTTTATCTTCAGGAATTCTTTTATATACTCAGTGAACAATCCTATCTTAGGTGTAAATGTCCATATCTCGTTAAGTTTGGTGATTTTGTATCCTTTCTTTAATGCTAATTCTAATTCTGGTGTAGTATAAACACCACGGAATTCACGTTGTCGCTTAGTATGTTTACATAATGTTTCCTGCTTCGTTTCTGCACATGTCCTGCATAACGTGAACACGAGTCTTTCATCGTATCTTCCTGGTAGAACTGGCATATAGAGCTTATTAGGTGGAAGGACCCAGACATTAGCTAACCCAAAATAGTTTTCCTTATTAATCTCTCTACTAAATTCTTCAATAGATGGAAGTTGGTTCCCGACTAATTTTGTGGGTATGCCACTAGGGAATGCTTGGGTTTTCTGAACCCAAGGGTACAACGATGTAAAATCCAAGTAGTTAATTTTCGTTTTTCCGTCTGTAGGAGGATAATAGTAGACGAAGGGTTCTGTTCTTCCTCCATATAGAGCCTCGCCTACATTAAGTTTACCATGGGCCACATCATTTGCAATTCTATTAACATAATGGCCTAAACCTTCTTCTTCTTCTTCCCCGTTGTTATCATCATCATCATCATTAGGGGTCACGAAACGTACTTTGCATTCTTTTTTCATGGTTTCCCATTCGCACTCCCATATCCTCACCACCTCGAATCCACTATCTTTATATGCTTTCTCCTGTGACATAGTCATCGTGTACATATCTAGAGCTGTTGCTTCATCATGCCGTGCCTTTCCCTTTTCACATCCCTGATGACCATGCCATGCACACCCATGGAATAGATATACTATTCGTTTCTTCTCAACAGGTCCTGTACCAGCTTGCTCAGCTGCATTATCCATAGCTTTCCATTCTTGTTCATTCTTGGCTTTTAAAGTTTCATCTACAACTAGATTTCTGAGTTGGATAAAATCGGCATCATTGATAGGTCTATATTTTGAAACAGGAACTTCAGCATACCCATCAGGGAATGCTGCTTTATTCATCAATTTAAAGCCTCTTTCTCCACCATTGCGAGCATGAGTTATACTTTGTCCTGTATAATGTTCCATAAACTCTAACCATTTGATCCCTTCGTAAGAATAATTTTTCTGCTCGCCTCGACCTAGATGGGCTATTGTATTCTCTTCCAAAAATGTGGTTTTAAAAATTCTAAAGCATAAAGACGCTATAGTACAACAATCAACTAAACAATCAATCTTAAACATATCTCGAAACATGTTACGGAAAGCTTCGAAACTTTTCCGTAAGATATCTACATCTTGGACACAGTATTTAATACATTCCTTCTTAATATCATAATCCCTGTTAGTAAACGATGCATACCATTCAATAAACTCATTTGTTTCAGTATCATTCATTCGGTCTACTTCAAACATATCTATAGAGGGAATAGGACCTACATAATCTAGATTAGGACGAGTAAGAAACTTATATGGAAAGAACCCCTTTTCCAGATTACCATCTAAACCCATACATTTTGGTAAGGCTTTTAAGGCACAAGGCATATAATTAAGTGTATCTTTAAACATGATGTTTTTAAAGGATGTATTGCGATGATATTTGTGCCTCTTTTAATAGGATTACCTTTAACAGCATCGCCTTCTGGTCTCAATAACAATCTATTATACACGAACTGGGTATCAAATCGCCCTCCGTTATGAGCAGCGACAACTATATTGGCATCTTTATGCGTTTCAGCAAAAGAAGCAAGATATGTTATGAATTGATCAACAGGGCATTTCTCATAGATACCTTCCACATTTAAATTTATTTGGAAAATTTCAGTTCGTTTTGTCATACACTTCTCACATTGTTCATCTCCCAATTCTTTTTCACTACATTTATAACATACAACTGTACTTACAAGTATGTATGGAACCATATCTATTTCTTCGTTATTATTGTCAGGATTAATCTGATGATTGTGTTGGTATGTTTCTATGTCATAGTAAATAGTATGTGTATTTTTAGGTTCCTCACCTTCTTTTAGTTCTTTAATCACTATAGGTTTCATATAACATTCATGCTTACCCTCAAGAGGATTATACGATTCATAGCAAACCTTGCAATGTATTTTTTCACATTCGTGTCGGGAATTAAGCTGTTTATCGGGTGTTACTAGTGTATTGCATTTTGGACAAATATAGATTTTACCACACAATTCCTTATGGTTTTCAAAACAAGTAGCATTGTAAAAGTTACGATTACATTCTTGGCAATACAATAATTGTTCACCGTCAACCAATTTACCTGGACAATCATACTTTAGGCATTGTTTACAATTATAATACAAACATTCTTTGTCATGATGATGTATAATATTATCTACAAAGATGTAACATTTAGAACAAAAAATATCTCCTCTGATATTACCGCGGTTAAGTCCTTGTAATGTTAAGGGTATTACACCTTCAGGTACATAGAAATAATGTTCAGCAATTCTATCGAAGCCTAAAACATATAATGGTTTTTCTCGATCTTCTTCAGTAGGTCTATGCACCACACTGAATCCTCTTTCCCCATCATTACTATACACAAAAATCCTACATTTTAAGACTCTCTCGATTACTTCAAATTTATCAGAACTTAATGGCTCAGCATATTTTAATTTGCATTGTTTAGCGATTTTCTCTCCCTCCGTTTTCAAAGCATTAGACTTGATATTTTTATGCTCTTCACCCTTCTTATACATTTGGGCCATAGCTATCGCTTTAAATCCACAACCTACAGCATCATCGACTTTATACTCTATTGTTTTTTTTTATTTATTCTCTGTTGCACTCTTCTAAATAAATGAGTTGTACTCAAATCTCTGACACCTTCAAATTTTGCACCTGTAGGAATAATTATTCCGGACCCTGATGGGTTATGAACAATCTTTACTTCGATGATAAAATCAGAAAATGTATATTGATCCCCTGACTGGAATGCTGTTTCGAGTCTATTGCATAAATGAGATACTATATCCTCATCACTTATTTCTCTGAAAGGTACAACTACAACGAATTGGTTTCGTGCACCATCATTAAATGTGAACGTAAAACGAGCCTCATACTGTCTATAGTTAATCTCCTCTCTTAGATGTCTAATGACATCTAACACTACTCTATTAAAGGCGTCACTGAGATCAAGTCCCCTATTAAATACCCTGGACTCATCTACTCTAATCCTGTACTTATGCACATCGAGTATACCAGACTTTTTCCCATACGCAACCCTCTTCATATCGACGAAGTCAGCAGTGAAATCTTCATTCTTCCTTTTTTTCTGTCAAAAAAGAGAACATAAGATAAGTAAATAGCTCACATGAGTGTAAAGTATATATATATATATACATATATATATGAAATATATATATATATATATATATATATATATATATATATATATATATATATATATATATATATATATATATATATATATATATATATATATATAACAATAATAAGAAGAAGAAAAAGAAGAAGAAGAAAAAAAGAAGAAGAAGAAGAAAGAAGAAGAAGAAGAAGAAGAAGAAGAAGAAGAAGAAGAAGAAGAAGAAGAAGAAGAAGAAGAAGAAGAAGAAGAAGAAGAAGAATATCAATAATAGTAAATTCTGAAAAGATTATTTTATAAAAATGAATTAATTCATAACTAAAATAAATATATGTATTCATCATAAATTTAAAAAGATGAAAAATAATAAATATATGCTTTATAGAGTGATAATAATAATAATAATAATAATAATAATAATAATAATAATAATAATAATAATAATAATAATAATAATAATAATAATAATAATAATACACTTTACCATTTATTAAATTGATGAGTACAGAAGCAAAAGCTTAATCTAACATGTCCAGTTATCCCCATCTCTGTATTTGAGGATGGTAAGGCTGATGGTCTCGTTACTGTCGAACCTGTTGCTGCAGCATCAGGACTCCATTGATCGTTCTCCACAAGCTGTCTACACTTTTCGTTACGTCTCTCAGTTTCGGCATAGTTGACACGAGGTGCTCCAGGAACATTCAATCGTCGTTTTGGTTGCTTCTTCTTACGACCCACAACAGTTTCTCCTTTAATGTTCGCGACGGTTTCTTCACATTGAGCATTAGCTATATTGGTCTTAGAGGTTCTGGGGTAGTCATCGGCGTTTTTGCTTGCTTCATGACCAGCAATTGTTTTGTCTTTACTTCCCTCTATAGAGCTTTCATTTTGAGATTGCTGCGGGGGTGGTTGTTGTTGTTGTTGCTGTTGTCCATCTTGACTGTTAGCATCATGCTTTCCGTCATTAGCTCTGTCATTTGCTCCATCTCCATTGCTATCACCACTACCACCCCCACTGTTACCATTGATATAACAGAATGGACGGAACTGTAATAATACAAAATAAATATAATAAAACAAAACTTTTTTAAAAAAAAATTATAATAAAATTTGTAAATTAACATTTTGTAAAATTTAAATATGTAAATTAACGTTTATACTTTTGTATAATAAAATCTGAAAAATTAAATTTTTGTATAATTAAAATTAAAACTTATAAAACTTACAGCAAGCATTTTCATCAAGTTCTGCATTCTGTTTGTACCAACGACATTGAAGATATTCATTCTTGCTTTTTTTCCATTCACAATACGACCTGTAATAAGAAAAAAATATTATTATTATTATTATTATTATTATTATTATTATTATTATTATTATTATTATTATTATTATTCTGGTCCATACCCCCTTACATACACACCTAGATGTTCACAAGATGCCTCACAGTCTATAACTGGCTCACCCTCCCTCAGTGACCAATTAAATATACTCTTGTGAAGAAATGTTATGTAATCTAAATAAGCCCCGCCCCCATTTAGCTGATATGGAAAACGTGTATTCTACACCTAAGGCTATAACCTCTGGCTCTTCACCTGGTGTGATATCAACACTTTCATCTTTAGGGTTATTCAGAAAACGAAATAACAAACAACCTTATCCCAGTGCAAAGAAATTACGAAAAAAGATAAGTGTAAGTCGAGAATGGTTAAAAATGTAAGCCTAAGGCTATATTACAAATAAGCCACGCCTCTTCATTCTTGTTAGGGCTACCGTTTTAGGGTTAGCTATGTATAAACCGGTTTGTTGCATCATCTTTTGTTATTGTGAGAGAGAGGATTACATTCTTCTTAAAAGAAGGATAGCTGAAGCTCAGCATTAGTTGAACGTCCGACATTAAACTATAAACATGGTTTCTCTTGTGAATAATAAATTTGTAAACGATATTATAGTGTGGAAGGTATCTCATCCTAAAAATATTGTAAATTTAACTTTCCATCGCAAGTCGAGTGGTGAACGTTACTTTACTTGCACTGATTCATCTCATCCCTATAACAGACTCTTATTCCTATCAAGTGAAGAATTAAGTCGTGTATTTGATGAAGTTAATACATGGATAAATGCAAATTACATTTCTTCCTCTGTAACAAATTCCTGGGGGGTCGCAATCAATGGCGGGGAAGAAGACGATTCAAAAAGGTTAACTCTTGTTTTTTCCCTACATAACAATATTGAATCCATCGATTTACGTAACTGGTGGCGACCTAACTCGACTGGAATTTTCCGCCCCACTTCACACGGTGTTTGTGTGAGTGGTTCTGACAATATTACAGCCTTTATCAAGATGCAAGAAGAAATTTGTAAACGCATGGTTGAAGTTGATTTACTGGATGAACTTATTGATCTGTCACATGGTATGCTCTATACAATATATG
>JABUQX010131259.1:2500-17592 GCA_015478945.1 Trachelipus rathkii | reverse complement strand
AAGAAAAGAATACTAATAAAAGAATAACATATTATTAAAATCCTTTTGCATAAAAAATAATGAAATAATAATTCTAATAATTTAAAATACCAGGTGAAACTAATATAGATAAGTATAGATAATATACAGAACAAGATAATGACAAACACCAAGTATCTTCATAAAAAATAGTGCAAATTAAATAACCAACCAATCATAGCCAACACCTGCCTCATCCACTATAAAATTAATATCACCAGCGGACAGCGACGTTTGACGACGGCTCTTCACCTCAATAGCCATCATAGCAACTCTAACATAGTGGTGCTTGAATTTATTATACAGATTGGGACACATGTATTGAATTTATTGTTTTATGTTTTATTTTTAAAAAAAGGTGTGAAGTTTAATTATTAGATATTTATTGTTAAGTAATGTTAAGTAAATATTCAATATTTTATTTTATAAATCTAATTTTTCTTAAATTAAGAATCATTTTATTAGCTATAACTATTAGTTATAGTAGTATGGTATGTATATATATATATATTAAAAATTATGTATAACTGAATGAGTAATATATATATTATATATATGTAATTATTATGTGTATTAAAATAAATATATAAGATTATAAAAATAGAAAAATATAATATTTATAATGTATTTACATAGATATATATTATTAATTATGTTATGAAATTAGAGATTAGGAAAATTTAGATATATCCATATATTACTTTGAATATATAGTAGTATATATATTAGTTATTATTAATACTAGTTATTAATATAGAATAGTAGTATTGCTTTACCCAAATTATAATTCTGGTCTAATCACCTATATATAATATAATATTTAATATATATATTAATATAAAAAATTATAAATACTTTTTGTCTCTTTATTATTCGATATCATAGTTCTATTTTTAATTCTCCGCTTTGTTATTTAGTAAATACAATATTTCATAAATTTTAGGTTATTTTCCCAAAAACTGATAACTAGAAAATATCTTTGCTCCTAAGGATTTTTTTTCTATTGATGTTATCTAGTGTTAGAATGGTGATTTTTTATTAAAATATTTTCTTGCTTAAAAATATTATTTCCCATAGATAAAATATTCTTTATTTTGTATTTTCCAATTGAGAATTTTTTTTTCATTTTCAAAAGTTTTTGGTATAATTTTATTTTTTATATCTTTCGATATCTAAAGTCCTTAAGCAAAATTTATACGTGAAATTGTTTAACATATATAGATAATGTCTATTAAAATGGCTTTTGAATCAGAAAGAAGGTGAGGCAAGCGATGATCGATAATTCTGGTTTCTGCTCGTGAACGACTATCTACATTCAAAAACCAGCAATTAGCATAATTAGGTGTAAATAGTTAATTCTTTTATAATAGAGAACAGATACTCTTAAATGTCAATTAACTATTTATGTGTATTAAGCCTCTCTGTACGCGTTAGTCTATGCGTGTAATTAAGGAGGACTACTCAGTAATCTAGAATTATAATCAGTAAAAGGAATAAACTCTTTTCGGAATTTGTCAATTAATTCTATTAACCAAATATGTGTTATGTCATTGAAATCTACAGTGTTGCTCATGACTTCCAGCTACTACATCAATCTGCCACTTATATGGACGCAGCCGGGGTTAATTTATTCTGAAGGTTTCTTGTACGCATTATCGATACATTTTTTCTGCTACTTAATCACCTGAGGCTGCCTGCAGCAAAAACAAGACTAGCAATTCCACAAACAAGAAGAAAAAAATAAATAGAAACTGATCTTCACCGAGGATAATTATAAGTTTTATTGCAACTTTGCAAAGAAATGATATCGATATAGTGATTAATATTAGTCTATAAATTAAACACATTAATTTTTATCTACTTTAATATTACAAATGCCAGGAGCTCTTAGATTTTACTGCAAAACTGATAGAAAGAAATATATATATATCTTCTATATATCTTTTATTGTTTTTTCTCTTCTCTTCATCTCATATTTCTATTCTATAAAAACTCTGCTCAGTTCCCAATAGATTCTCTTTTTCCATAACATTTTCTATTAACTTACTCACTACTATCTATATATATCTTTATACTTACTTATATAGCTATATATTCTTTTACTTATATATATACTCACCATACTATTACTATATATATATATATACTAATATTTACACACATATATAACTCATATTATTTATTATATCTTATCAAAATAACGCCTCTCTTACTATGATTTTTCTAATACTTTTTTTATATATATCTTCTTCTACTTCATTAGCCTTTTATGCCTTAGAGATTGAGACCGAGAGATGCATCTCTTGAGAGATGATTCTTCTGATCGACGATGACTGATCTTCGAGAGTGCAGAGATTGTATGCACGAGATGGAGAGGAAGCGCTCTCTCCTCTCTTTATTACGTATATCTGATCGCATTGTCACGGGAGATGAGGATAGAAATATTGAGAGACGAGAAGAGAGAGAGAGAGAGTTAATGGATTGAGTTTAGATGGTAAAATATTGCTTATTAATGCGCAATTAGGTTAGTAATTAAGGACTAGATAAGGTAGGCGGTAGGGGGGGTGTGTATATAGTGTAGTATATAGTGTAGTATATAGTACTATATATAATTTACTATATATACCCTTAGAATATTTATTTATATTTAATATATGATATATATTATATATAATAATTCTATAATTATCTAATATATAGATATAAAATAAAATAAAACTTCCTTACCGTATTTTTTTAATATATTGCTACTATTATATATAATTTTTATATTTCTACCAATGTACTTACTTAATACTTAATATATTATATTTTTATCATACTTTTTCTTATTGTGAGAAATTTTAAAGGTAGTATAAACGTTTAACGGTTTCGGGTGAAAAGATTTCCACTTTACTGAAAAAAAATAAACAAAATTATATGATTGCTTTATTCGTATTTCCTGATTTAGCGTTAGTAATAGTCGTTATTTTTTTATTTTTGTTAAAATAATTCCATTAATTCTGTTAATTTTTTCATGAATTTTCGCTATCTTATCATCCATACACTTCCTACTCTCACTAATTCTCTTATATGGAGTTGTTGACTATTCATTATTTGTTGGAATTTTGTTTATTGACCAGTGAACATTACTTTTGCGAAGTTCAAATTTGTCCAAATTACATTGGAGGAAATAATTTACCCTGCCATTTTATATTTTTTTTATCCATCAGTCCTTAGGGTTTCAAATTTATATTAAAAATAGAAATTGGTCTTTTTGCACAATGTGTACACGTGCGCACAGCACACGCACACGCAACCCACCACGCAACCACGCACACGCACACGGCACACGCACACCAGCAACACTGCTACTTATTCGTCTACAACGCACCACACATCAGCGCACGCGTGATCATCGCTTTCACCTCAAAGTAAATATGTATATATATATAGGTATTATTATAGTTTTAATAAATATTTATATATATATATAGTGTTACGACTCTACTATTACTATAGTGAGATTATATGCAACATTAAAGATACGATTAGGTCTAGGTTATTATATAACTAGTAATGATATAATGGATCGGGTTATATATCGTATTACTTTTATATTTGCTTAAAGCCTCAACTATAGTGGGTAGTAGTTAGGTTTTTAGCTTAACCAGTAGTTTTAATCAGTACATATTACATATCATGCAATTTATTAATTGCTATAGATGCTTATGGGTTTGCTAAATGAGAGTACTGGATTATATATATTGCTTGGTATATATTATTCTAGAGTGATATTTTCAGTATTGTATAGGTCACTAAGTTCTTCTACTATAATGAATATTTAGACCCTATATGTGGTCATGTATATTATTAATCTTTCTTAACGTTATGAATATATAATTATTTATATGCATCATTTTTTTGTAATCTATTTTTATTTATTTTATTATTATTTATTGTATATATATAATATATATATATATATATAGTAGTTGTGAGCCAGTTTGGTATCCTAAATCATCCATTTATACATACGATACTTTTTAATTATTATATTAATATCATAACTATATATATATAGGATATATATATATTATAGTATATATTTATTATTATACATATATATATAATTATAAATATATATATAATATATATAATAATTATTATAGTTATATAGTAATATATTATAATTATTTATATATATATATATATATGTATATATATATTTTATACTATATATATATAATTATATATTAAATTATATATACGTATATTAAATATATATATATATATATATATTATAATATTATATAATAAATAGATAATAATATATCGCATTATTTATATCTATTTATTTATCATTTAAAATGTTTTTAACTATATATATTATATATAGTATGTATAGTATAATATATGTAATATATATATATATATATATAGCATAATAGTAGTAGGTCGTTTATATATATATATATCATAAATTTATCTATATTAATATATAATATCTATATATGATATATATATTATATATTATATACATATAATATATATAGATGTATATATTAGTATATTTATTATATTTTATATCATATATATATATATATATATATATCTATATATTACTATATATTATATATATAATTGTAAGTATAATATTATATATATTATATAGATATATATTATATATATATATTAAAATATATTAATAATTATATATATATATATATATTTAATTATTTATATTATATATTTATATATAATATAGTAATAATTATTATTATATATATATATATGAATATGATATTAATATATCTATATATATATATATATCTTATATATTATATATATTTTAATACCGTGTAAACTCTAATTCCCTCCACTAGTGAATGACATACCCGATGTATAATTAAAAAAGAATATAAGTACAAAAGTAGTGCTCAAGAGATTAAAAAAGTTATAATATAATTTAGATATACCACACTTTTTACCTCTTTGGATAGAAAATCTAAATAAGATATATAAAATTATAAATGTGATTCAAATTTTTTATTTTTTATGTTTGAATTTTAATTAATGGGATGCTTTCAGTTTTGTATTTTGTTGGGTAGTTTCATGTTTGTTATATATATATAATATATATGATAATATATATATTATTACGCTATTACTAAATAATAGATAATTATATAAATTTTATAATTTAACTTATTCAAATATTTGTTAATTTATATTTCTACTTTAGCTATCAAGGTGAGTACTATCTATTTTTTTTTACTCATATAATAATAATCAGTTTGTACAGTATTTCTTTATGTTGAGCCTGTATTGATATATATATATTATAGATAATAATTCCTGTTATTGATGTGATGTGAGAGAGCAAATTATGAATTATATTATTATTGCTATATTATCAGTAATATATATAATATATATATACGTCCTTTAATATTCTAAGTTATTATTTTTAAAGTAATCATCTCATCATCAGCCTTCCCGCAGATTCGAAGTAGGTTGCTCAAACATACACTACAACAGAATAGATAATATGAAGAAGAACATATCTAAGATCTGAGATAAGAAAAATCGTGATATAGTACCTATATTATATATATAGTATGTATTAATTATAAAATAATTATTAGATATTCCTTGATGGATCAGACAGCAAATATACCCCCTCCGTTGATGTATACCTCCACTGTAGTATTTTGTGGTATTACACATTATATATATATATATAGATTTGTTTTATGTAATTTAAAATATTTGAGTTTTATTGCATTGTTGAATATATATTTTGACTATATATTCTTTATATATATATATTAATTGTTAAATATTATATTTTATATTTAATTATATAAATATAATATAATATATTTTAATTTAATTTATATTATATGATATTATATATATATATATATTAATTATATATTATATATTTTAATTATTAAATATTATAATTTATATATATATTTATTTTTATATATTATTATTATATTATATATTTAATAAATTATATATATAATAGTTATTTATTATTTAAATTTTTATATTCATGTTTACCTTGTTATTATTATTATCTATATAAATTAATATAATAGATTATATTACTAACATACTTATAATATCTTACGTATTATAGTTGTATTTTAATTTTTAATTTTTAATAAAATATATATTTTATGCCTATATTTTTTATATATATATTTATATTTATATAATATATACTTTTGTCAGATGAGATTTTTTGTCAATATATATTATTTGAGGTTGAGTGTATAGATATATATATATATATATATATAGTAATTATAGTATATATATACAGTATGTACAGTATATGTGGTATATATATGATATTATTTTTAATATTATAGTTATTATATTTAATTAAGTGATATTATATATTATATATAATATACTTATATATATATATATATATAGTTATATAATATATATTATAGTATTATATATATATATATATATTAATATATGTATCATCACTCCACCTTTTCTTTCCTCCAGCTTGAACTGGGGGTATTGGGAGATAACATGCTACCAAAACATGGAAATATATAGTTTAGAGAATATGACGCAATTCGAAAGAAATTGGAATCACTAGTTCTTACCAGCCCCTATTTAACAAAATTTTATAGTGTCTGACCCATGATCTATAATATATAGTATATATATATAAATTATTACAGATTATTATAAATATATATGTAATAGTATATTATATTATATGTTTTATATAAAGAGTATTATTATATATATTATATATGTTATATTATATAATATACCATATCTAATATATATAATATATATTATATATATATATAAATATAATATATAATATATATTAATATATATTATATAGTTATACATATATACATATTATATTCTTGTATATTATCTAATTATATATATATATATTATATATATATATATATTATTATATATATATAACATATATATATTATAATCATATATGAAGATATATATATATATATATATATATATATATATTATATTATCCATTATATATATATTTAATATAGATATATTATATTATATTAATATTTTTAATATTATTATATATTTTATATATATATAATATATATATATATAAATGTTATTATATTATATATATTATCTTAATTATTTTATATTGTTTGAATCATTTAGATTAGTGAGATATATAAAGATTATATATATATGATTATATACATAATTTTTAAGTATATTTTTGTGATATCTTATTATATTAAATATAGTTATATATATATGATTACTTGGGTATATCATACTATGTTGGTGAGGGAGATGTGATATGATGGACGTTAAATCAGTGAGGGGATGTTTGGGAATTGGGATATCAGTATGGTTTTATGAGGTAGTAATAATATAGGATAATATAGTATTCAATAATGATTATATTAGGTAATATGGATTTTTGATGGATTGGTTGCATTCATATAATTTGAAGTTTTAATGGGAAACTCTTTTGAAACTGTAAATGAAATGTTATATTTAAAGTAAAAGTCAAAGTAGAAAAGGAAATACAGAAAATAAGTCCACCCCTTACTACTGCTTTGTAGTCCTTAGTATTTATGTTGAAACATGGATAAATATCAGTGTAAATCTTATATTAATAATGTTTTAAAAATAATTTAAAGACCCATATATTACCGAGTATGGAAAACCTTTTTCTCTTAATATCATATTATTCCTGACTTAAATGGAGATGTATAGCTGTTTGGGAGAGGATGTAAGAATAGTATTTTAGGCCCACTTTTATTTACCTTAAATTACTGTATATATATTAAGTATATATTGATTATATATATATAAATACTATATATATAAATACTATATATAGATATATATATATTATTATATTATATATATATATAATTTCCTTCAATAAATTCATATGTTGTTGTACATTACAAATATGTATTTTATAATGTCTGATATACGTACTTCGGAAGGTACATTGAATATAAGTAATATATATAGTATTAATAGGTAAATGACCTATATAATATTATTATGTATATATATATATAATAATATATATATATATTTATTTAAGTATAGGTGAGATATGGAATATATATAATATATATATATATATATATAATATAGTATTTATGAATACACTGTTTTGTCTCTGTTTAAATATATATAAAAAGAAAGAGGCTATATAATATATATTATTAGTAATATTAAAAAGCTGTCTTAAACACTTACATTATTGATCGACAGCATACCTTATAGGATAAGATATATAGTGAGTGTGCATGGATAATAATATAATAAGGATGAAAATTATAATGAATAGTGGATATAAATTTGTATATATATATATATATATATATAAAATGCGTTAAATGATACCCGATATAAAGTAGTAGGAAAATGTATATAGGTATATATAATTAGGATGTGTTAGAAGATGATAGTCTATATATATTATAATTATTGATATAGATATATTTTTAGTATAAACATAGTGAGTACAATCACAACAGGTATAAGTTACTTATGGATGGAAGGTATACCAGGAAGGAGTTTAAAAAAATGTAAATAATGGAGTTATATATAAATATAATTATTTATTTTATTATTTATTCAAGAGAATATAAAAGAATAGGATTGGTACTTTATTAGTGACTAATGAAAGGTAATGTGTAGTATAGGAAGAATAAAGAGTATAAGAGAGAAGAAATCATTATTGAATAAAAATCATGTGGTACATATAATAATATTATAGTAGTAAATATATACGAAAGAATACATATTAAATTCCTGAGTGGTGTTGTTTAAAAATCGTTTTTCTTTGTAACAATGGTTAGAGTCGATAAAAAGCTTCTGTGAGTTATGTTGTGCCTTCGTTTAAGCCTCCAATAACTGCCACACTCCACTATTTATGCAAAAAAGATTTCGTTTAATGCTAAGAAATCAAAACTGGCGGATACGTATTTGCGAAGAACCCATCTGCGAGCATATGTGAAAGTATTTATATGTGCAGGCGAGGCTTTTCTCCAAGGTTGTAAAGTAATAGAAAATATATATATATAGTATGATATTAATTTTAGAGGATAAGTTTATTTATAATAATTAGGATATAAAAGGATATATATATATATATATTATATATATGAGTAAAAAGCGGAATATATATAGTATATTATATATAATATATTTAGAGATAAATGTATATTTTAGTAAAGAATTTGTATTAAATATTATACTGCAGATAATATATTAATACGGAATATATATTATATATAATATATATTTAACTACTAAGTGTAATATATATAGTTGAACATATTGAACATAGATCTATATATGTGTTTTATATATATATATTATGGGATATAGGTATATAATATATGTAGAAAAAGCGTATATATTAGTATTGATATAGGATTAATATATTCATAGTTAGATTATATATGAGTATAGAGATGATAGCCTATATATATATATATATATTATATATATATTTATATAATATATTATTATATATATAATTATATATATATATATATATATAATATAGTTATATTATATATAAGTATTTATATTTATATTATAGGTATATATATATATATATATAGGTTATATATATATATATATATAGAGGAGTAATTAATATTAGTATAAATATTAGTATGGATGAGGAGAGAGAACGAGAGAGAGAGAGAGATAAGAGATAGGAGGAGAAGAAGATGGGAGAGAGATGTTGAGAGAGGGGAGAGGAGGTAGTGATGGATGATGGGATATATATGGTATGCGATATTGGTTGAGGATGAAAAAGAAAGAAGGTGAAGTGCAGAGGAGAGAGAGGTGGAATCATCCACTTTAATGAATTGGCGATGGGACATTTCTTAGTGTTTTTTTGTCCGTGATTTCATGAAGAAGTGTAGTGCCATATATTTGATGAGTATTAAAAAAGAATGAAAATGTGGTAGAATAATTTTTCAAATATTTTAACTTGATGTAATGAGTACAAATATTATTAAATTTTTTATTCTTTATTATAATATTGAAGCGAAAGAGAAAGATCTTGACCCATTTGTTGTTCCTCTGTTCAAGGGCCTTCAATAATGGAATTTGACAACGTAACAAGAAATCTTCCATACGCGTGTGAAGAAGGGACCAAACTTTACTGAGGAGGAAATCCTTGAAAGGGCACAACAGACGTGAGTTGTATAGTGGATAGGTATGTTATTAGTTCGTTCGGAGCTCAATAAGTTTTGGACATGGACATTCAACGTTAGTCCTATGAAGTTAGTGAAGCGTAGTTAGAAATGAAATGGAGTTGAAATGATTAGTTTATTATTAATAGTGGAGTGTGGATTGGTCATCTTTGGTTTTTTTATTTATGCTATTATCATTGAGATGGTCGTGAAGAAGAATTAAGGTGTGGCGTATGCTAGTTCGGTGGTAGGGTAATCGGTATGTTCTTATAGTCTAATTCAAATTGAGAGATACTGGTATCGGTATCTATTGACTATTCAATGTGAGGATTGTGCTTATCTACTCTATTTTCAGTTTACTTACGTAATGTACATATTTTGCGTTTTGAATCTTGTAGTTTTTTCGGTCGATAATCCTCTCATTCAGTAGCTTTGACGTAGGTCATTGATAGTGCATATTGGCCATGCTCTGTCTTTCCTAGACAAGTGAAGGTGTTTTGCAATCTAGCTTAATGCGTACTTCAAGTCTAGTCAATGCGGTTCTCTCTCTTTCTCTCTCTAATGGTTGTGAACATATGAGCACACACACACTTCCTCTCTCACGCTCTCTCTCTCGTCTCTCTCTCTCTCTCTCTCTCTCCCTTAAATAAATTCGTTCGTTCTGCTTTTTCTTTTGCGCGTGAGAGAAATTCTGGTCATTCTTAAAGCCACTAAAAAAATTTTATTTTCCGCTTAGTAATATGTTATTATCCGTCTCATATTTTACTTATTTGAGTTTTTAATGTAAGTCCGCTTATCCGTAATGCTATCCTTACCCAATTGGATATAATAACAGTTTAAAAACCTTTAGCTCCCCCCCACCACCCTCTAGAATAAGGCTTCAGCAGCCTTAACAAGCAATCTTAACAGTTACGTCAATAATCATAACAATTATATTATATATGTATATATATATATATATATGTAATATATATATATATATATATATATATATATATATATATATATATATATATATATATATATATATATATATATATATTAGCTGCATAGATGTATATAGTGGGATCGATCCTTTATCCGGATCCACCAAGATTATCAGGCCTCAGGAAAGTTCATTTCATGGATAGGGGCTGTAATATGTATGTAATAATAATATGTATAATATATATAATAATAATAATGTAATATTAATAATATATAATAATAATATAATAATAATATATATATATATGTATATGTACTGTATGCATATATGTTTATGTAATAATAATATATGTATAATAATAATAATAATAATAATAACATATATATATATATATATATAATAATAATAATAATAATAATATATAATAATAATAATAATATATGTATTAGTTTATTAATATATAATATATATATAATATATGTATATATATATATATATATATATATATATATATATATATATATATGTATATATATATATATGTATATATAATATATATATATATATATATTGGTTATATTATGTAATATGTATATGTATGTGTATGTAATAATATGTATATGTAGTAATATGTATGTATAACTAATAATAATATATATATATATATATATAATATATATATATGTATATATGTATTCTGTGTATACGAATGCTATAACAACATTATATTGCTCGTGTGGAACGCAATTATTAAACTTTATTTATGCGCATGTATATTAGGGACGTCTGTATGCAAAGAGAGAGAGCGACTTCTGAATTCACGCAAGCTTTAACTACTGCAGTCGGTATACGGAAATGTCAGACACTCAGCAGCTGACAGAGAAAGCAACGTAGCAACTGAAAATGAAAAGTCGCGTCCAGCAGCTGCTTCCAGCAACGCCAAGGTCAAGGGCAAAGAGACAACTGCGAAGATACTGGCATCTGACGTACGGCAACGAAACAGCATCAGCAGAAACCTCGGCGACGGACGCTGCTGGATCATAAAAGGCGAAAAAAAAAAGCGATGATGTGACGAAAGAAATACAAATATGACCTCGGAAACGTCATGATTTCATGCACAGATGTTTGCATCACTAAAATAAAACAAAACCGTTGTTTGTAAATCCTTGATAAATTATTATTATTGTGTGTGTATTATTGTATTATTATTATTATTATTATTATTATTATTATTATTATTATTATTATTATTATTATTATTGTGTGTGTAGTATTATTATTATTATTATTATTATTATTATTATTATTATTGTATTATTATTATTATTATTATTATTATTATTATTATTATTATTATTATTATTATTATTATTATTATTATTATTATTATTATTATTATTATTATTATTATAAATTATTATTATTATTATTATTATTATTATTATTATTATTATTATTATTATTATTATTATTATTACTCACTGTTATTTTTATTATTATTATTATTATTATTATTATTATTATGATTATTATTATTGTTTTTATGAATCGTGTGTGTTATTATTATTATTATTATTGTGTGTGTGTGTGTGTGTTATTATTGTCTACTGTTGTGTGTGTGTGTGTGATTATTATTATTATTATTGTTTATTATTTTTTTTACAATGATTATTTTTATTATTATTATATTTTTATTATTCAGTTTTTATTAGTAAGCAGATTATTATTATTATGTATTATTATGTGTATTATTGTTATTATTATTATTATTATTATTGTGTGTTATTATTATTATTATTATTATTATTATTATTATTCTTAAATATTATTATTATTATTATTATTATTATAATTATGCTAATTTTTGTGCAATGCAAATATTATTATTATGGCTTGCTAATTTCATTTTCAAAGTGTTTTTCTATTGGCAGAATTTTATTATTATTGTATTTGTTATTGTTATTATGTTATTATTGTGTGTGTTATTATTATTATTATTATTATTATTATTATTATTATTATTATTATTATTATTTATTATTATTATTATTATTATTATTATTATTATTATTATTATTATTATTATTATTATTATTATTATTATTATTATTATTATTTTATTATTATTATTATTATTATTATTATTATTATTTTGTGTATTATTATTATTATTGTGTGTGTGTATTATTATTATTATTATTGTATTATATTATTATTATTGTGTGTGTGTATTATTATTATTATTATTGTATTGTATTATTATTATTTTCTTCAAACAATATATTCATATATTGTGTGTGGTATTATTATTATTTCTTATTATTATTATTATTATTATTATTATTATTATTATTATTATTATTATGTATTATTATTATTATTAGAATTATTATTAGTTAATGATTCCACTATATAATAAGGATGTTATAGATAAAAAAATTAAAATTCAACGTATAAAGTGACCTCATGACTTCTAAAGTTTAATTTGAAAGACAAAAACAGAAAATCTTCATCTAAACTAGCCTGTAGAAAATGAGAATTCACTACTCAGGAAGGATGTCTTAAGTTCGAATAAATCTAAGAGGGGGTTAACAGCCATCGGAATTCATACAGTTCTCTTTCTTTGAAGTTAAAAAAGAGCTATTCCTGTAAGAACGTTTCTTCAGGAAAAACCATTGTGTTGAAGACTAATGTATTGTTGCAATATTTCGCCTCCGAACTCGAGGCCTCTTCAGGTAGTAATGAAATTATTTTGTCTGAATGGCCATTATAGATATTTTGTTAATAATACCATTACTATAATAAAGCGATGTTATAGTAAAGTTTAGATGAAAAATTTTCTATTTTATCTTTTCAGCGAAGTTTAGATGAGGAAATATTTTTCTCATTTTTGTCTTTTTTTGACAGACTTTTTGGGCAATATTTGTAGATTCACTTTATGTATTTAGATTTTACAGTTTTTTGGCCCTATAACATCCTTTATTATAATTGTGGAATTATTAACAAAATATCTACAATATCCATTCCCACCAATTAATTTCTTTACCGCCTGAAGATGCCTCGAGTTCGGCGGCGAAATATTGTAACAATATACAAGTCTTCAACAATGCTTTTAAGTCCTGAAGAAGCGATCTTGACAGGAATAGTTTTCTTCATAACTTTCAAAAAAAAGAGAATCCGAAGATGGAATTCTGAGAGGAGACGTCCGACACTCTTACCTTTTGAACCTCCAGAATGGCTGTAAGCCTCCTTCTTTAGAGTTATTCGGACTTAAAGAAACCCTTTCTGAGAAGTGGACATGATTTTTCTTCTGGAGAAGTTTAGATGAAGTATTTTCTGTTGTGTCTTTTTATAGAACTTTTTTGACACATTTGTGAAGTTACTTTATATGTTAAATTTTAATTTTTTTTGGCTATTACATCGTTTTATTATATTATTATTATTATTGTGTGTGTGTGTGTGTGTGTGTGTGTGTGTGTGTGTGTGTGTGTGTGTGTGTTATTATATTGTGTGTGTGTGTGTGTATTATATTGTGTGTGTGTGTGTGGCCATTACTTTTTTTATTATTATTATTATTATTATTATTATTATTATTATTATTATTATTTATTATTATTATTATTATTATTATTATTATTATTATTATTATTATTATTATTATTATTATTATTATTATTATTATTATTTATTTATAGTCTTTAGAAGAAAGTTTAATAAAGTGTTTTAATAAATTATACGTTATGTGTGTGTGTGTGTGTGTGTGTGTGTGTGTGTGTGTGTGTGTGTGTGTGTGTTATTATTACTATTGTGCATGTGTGTGTGTATTGTGTTTGTGATCTTATTATTATTGTGTGTGTGTGTGTTATTACTGTGTGTGTGTTATTATTATTATTATGTGTGTGTGTGTGTGTGTGTGTATTATTATTATTATGATTATTATTATT
>JABUQX010131258.1:0-17500 GCA_015478945.1 Trachelipus rathkii | reverse complement strand
CAAAGGAAATTAGAAAACTCAAAGGAGGGGAGCTTGCTTAAAGAGTAGCAACTCTTGGCATACATTGAAGAATTTAGCCTTTTCAGTTGGAGTATTTACAACAGACACATCAGAGAAAAGAGGAAAAAAAGGCAGATTCACCGTAGCAGTTAGAGATGTTTTTGGCTTAGTGAAAATACGTTTTGCTCGTTTAATAATATCCCTGCAACGTTTCCAAGAAGAATGAAGTTAGTATGAGTGATATGAAAATGAGAAATTTTTATTCTCAATAGATTGAATGACACGAGAACAGGTGCCTCCTTACCATGTAATTTAAAGAGACAATGATTTAGACGAAGAATAAATGAACTTGCTTATTCCATCAGCGATTACAGCCCCTGACTTTCCTGTCGAAACCGAACCGTTTTCAAAGTCAAGGTAGTTTGCTCCATGGATAGTTAACGTTGGAATAACTCAAATCTCCCCGAGCAGCCATATTAAAGTATCAGAAGATGCCCGAGAGAAAGATTAAAGTTAAGAGATATAAGATTGTTTTCAAATTTAAAAAAATTAACAAAGATGGTATACTTATATTGAGAGGGACTAGTGGTGAAGAGTGGTGAGTGCTCAAGAGTGTTTGAGAATTGACCTAGACGATATGAATTTTTTTTAGGTTCCTTAAACAGTTGGTCCAAATTGTTGTTAATGCTGATTGATGCGGCCTCCTTCTCATCTCGATCACTATGAAAGGAGCCCAACCAATCAGTTTTGTGTACATGGAAATCACCTAAATAGGAGCCCTCAATATCTTAGTATTTGAGTGAAAAGACTTAACAGTCTTTAATAGTCCC
Source organism: Trachelipus rathkii (assembly GCA_015478945.1). Taxonomy (NCBI): domain Eukaryota; kingdom Metazoa; phylum Arthropoda; class Malacostraca; order Isopoda; family Trachelipodidae; genus Trachelipus; species Trachelipus rathkii. Next base: position 16,670 of record JABUQX010131258.1, on the reverse strand, counting down.
GCGACAATTAGTGAGATAATCAAAATGGAACATCTATCCTGCCGGAAAAATAGTAGCATAAACACAAGATTATTGTTGTAGTAAGAAAACAGCTTTTTAACTATAAAACATAGGAATTAAGAGATCTGAGATTATTGAGACATTTTGCAGTATAGTGATAATGTTAATGTAGGGACATACTTTAATCTTGACGGAAATTATGGAATAAGCTTATATATATATATATATATATTATGAAGTATATATATATATATATATTTATATATATATATATATAGTTAAAGTATATATATATATATATATATATATATATATATTATATATATATATATATATATATATTTTAGTCTACTCAAAACCACAAAGATACACTACAAAAATATTCCGTACAATAAAAATAAATCCATAACACACACTCAACCACCCACAACCCACGAGCAAAGCCTTCTGTAAACAAAACAAAACTTTCAGCTCATAAAAAAACATGCAATATTCTTATATCACACAATTCAAAAATCAGTCACAAGTTCACAAAACCCTTACTAATAGACAAATAGGCATTTAAATGGCTGAAAATGAACACGAATACCCCCATTCTCTCAGAAGTATTCAACATTATTTAAAACCTTAATAACTCGCGGCAGGGACCCGACCATATATCCAATATTTACCTCAAACACCTAAGAACCAACCATTGCATACTAAGACAAATATTTAACGTTGAGTGACAAACCAACAGTTCTACTCATCTTTTGGAAGAGCACGCATATAATACCAATATTAAAAACCAAACAAATTAGGCCTACGTAATAGCCATTCAATACCTATATCATATATTTCTATAATATCCAAAGTATTTGAAAATTAATCCTTCTTAAAATTTCTTTCCTTATCCCTCCTATCAGACCTGCACAAATACGGTTTTTCACAAATGAACTCTACTACCACAATCCTAACTGGACCTAACCCAACACACATTATCACGAGTTTTTAACCAACGCCTCCTTGACGTGCTCTCTTTAATAATATACATCAACAAAGTATTTGATACAGTCTCCTCCGTCACCTTTTAATAGACAGTCCTAAACACAGAAAAAAAATCTAAACAAAAAAAAAAAAAATTTGGATTTACACTAATGCTTTATTCGAATCAAGAAAGTCATTAAAAGATACCCACCCTCCATTAATCATATACGGAGTCCTGTAGCCAGCAAAAATAGACATTATGTTTGACAGATCTTAATGACCACAGCTCAAAATCCTCATGATAATATAAAGTTACAGAGAGTTGCAACAAAATATATAAAACCAACTGGAACAATGCATCATCGCAAAAATCCTGGTTGCCTTCCTTACTCCTCACCCCAAACAGAAGAGAATTAACACTCCACCCAGCAATATTCCAACCAAACAATGGACACTCTCTCTACAAACAACCCACCATCCTAGGTTTGACCTTTGATACATATATGACATTCAACATCCACATCAACAATATCCTTCAAGAGCCACAAATTAAATTCACGGTGGTAAACATATTAGTCCATAAAACTTTTGCCACCATAAAAGAAAATTCCCACAATAGTGTAAAAATAATAACACATTTTATCCTTTTTAAACTTGCGTAACTCGTGCGCATGCTCCACAACTCCTCCTATTAGATATTAGAAACAGTGCAAAATAAAGCTCCGCGTAATAACAGGCTGCATTTCTCTTCCCACCCATCCATCATCTCTTAACTGAAACAAAAATTCTCCATTAAAACTCCCATCTGGATATAGTAGGCTGTCAATTTTGCAGTAAATCACTCTCAATACATCATCAACTACCCGTCACCTAGAATGATAAAAATCACATCAGCATTCTAACATATACAACAATCTCTGAAAATTCAAGTTAACATCATGTTTGAAACATGTTCACCCGAAATATCCCCTAAAACAAACACATAAAATATCCCATAGGGAACAAACTTTGGACCGTCAAACCAGCGTAATGCTGTCCCGCCTCGGCTCTGGGCATCATCCCTTCTTTCAAGAATACAAATTTAAAATCAACAAAGCACTCTCCCCACTCTGTCATAGATGTTTTTCTCAGACTAACGACGACACAGAACATCTGTTGCTAGACTGCCGTGACTTAACGAACATCAGACACAACTTCAGCATGCTTTTTTCTAACGAATCTCTTGGTCCGCCCTGTTGTGGTGGCACATTTAATGGTACAATATCTTGAGGTAGCTAGTTTTGTGGGGGAGTGGAGTCAACAGCAAATATATATATATATATTATTATTAATATAGGTAATAAAGGGGTAAAAGGTGAAGTATGATATATATATATATATTATATATATATATATATATATATATATATATATATATATATATAAGAGTATAAATATTATATATTATAGTGTTATATATATATATATATACATATATATAATAGTGTGCTTGCTGTGTGTCTCGCATAAGTATGTTAAATTTAGCTTGCATGCTGCATGAAAATATTTTTCGACATCGCATTTTATTGAAAGCAAAATACTAAACAAAAAAGAATTCGACATTAAAGAAAATCGCCATTTTGAATTCAAGTAGGAAGATGAACAAAAAAAAATTCTTTTATATATATATATATATATATAAAAAAATCTTTAAAAAAATTACAAAAAAATTCCTAATTACACGCCTGTTTTAAGAAAGAGATTTACGAAAAGGGTGAAAAATTGTTAAAGATTTGAAAACGAATTGGTAAGCGTTATATAATAAAGATGAAGATTTCAAAGTGTATGGCTAAAGTAAACTCGTATATAAAACCATAGATTTACAGAAAACCCATCACTAGGAAATTTACTGTCTATCAACATGCTTTAAAGTTTAAAACTGTTCTTGTCTTAAAGGTATACACACACATATCGCCTTAGTATATATTGAGTGATATATAGTTATATATATGGTTATAAAGAGAGAGAAGGTTACAGGGCATATATATATAAGGCGTTATATATTATTATTGGTTGCTGGTTATATATATATATATATACAGATATATATATATATATATATATATACAGTATATATGTTATATAAGTATATATATATGTTAAGCATATATATATATATATATAGGGCCAGCTGTTTAGTATATCCTGTCATATGTATCTTTAAAAAACTAATGCTACAGTAAAAACGGGAATACATTGGGAACAAGGGTCCACCCTAAAGTACGGAAATGGAAAATAAAAATAAAAAAATAATATATGAGAGATTCAAAGATCATATACAGGAATACATTTTAGAATCCCGGCAAAATCACATATAAAAATGCTTTATACGGCACACTAGGGCCCTCGAGCCGACGGAAACCAGGGGATTACTTCCATACCCCTGTGGAGGGGCGGAGAACCCCGCGACACCCAATGTACCAAAATATTTTTTATTTTTTTTACATTTTCCTATGTGAAATTTTTTACCAGGATTCCAAAATGGTATTCCTTTTCAGCTATTGTAGTTTTGAGATATAATTTTTTTTTTTTTTTTTTTTTCTTTTTTTTTTTTTTTTTTTTTTTTTTTTTAAATCTTCCGTACTAGAATTGGACCAGCATCCCACCAATGTACTTGTTTTACCGTAGCATTATCAGTTCTTGAAGACAATACATGACCGATTACACCGTAAAGAAACGCCGATCCGATATTGAGTATATGTTATATTATTATATTATTATTATTATTATTATTATTGTTGGTATAGAAGGCGTTGTTGTTACATACTACTGTTGGCGTACGTTGTTGCTGCTGGTTGGTTATTGGTTATGTTACAGTTAGCACATACATATATGGCTGGAAGAAGAGGCGCGGTACAGGCAGCATGTTGCTGGCTGGTATTGGCTATATACATATATGTTTATATATATTGGCTGTTATTATATATATATATATTTATATATTATTATTACATATATATTATGTTATTATTACATATATACTTAATAATTTAATGAAGAAGAGTATATATATGTATTGGTTATTGTTATTGGTTATTGTTTATTGTTATATATATATTGTTATATACATACAAGCTGCTATATTATATATATATATATATATACATATATATATTTATATATATATATAGCATATATATAAAGAATATATATAAGATATATATTATTATATATATATACGGTATATATATATAGTTATTATATATATTATACATATACATATTGTTGGTTGTTGGTTGTTGTTGCTGTTGGTTGCTACATATATATATATATATATATGTTATTACGTATATATTTCCATACATATATTATATATATATATTATTACATATATTATTATATATTACATATATATTGCTTATTATTATGTATTATGTTGTTATATTATTATTATTATTACATTATTGGCTACATTACAACACAACATTGTTTCTCTATTTGTTCAACATACATGATATTATTATTATTATTATTATTATTATTATTATTATTATATTATTATTATATATATATATATATATATATATATATATATATATATATATATATATTTCATATTATTATTATTACATATTACATACATACACACATTACATATAATATATATATATATATATATATATATATATATATTATATATATATATATATATATATATATATATATATATATATAATATTGCTGCTACAGAACTTAAACAAACAAACATATATGGGAAGGCAAAAGCAGCCTCACTGCCTTCTCCGAGATTGAACCACCGCGTGTCATTGTGACTGAGACACAGCACTGATGCTTTTCACCACTGAGCTTCATCCCCTAACCCCAAAGTATATATATATATATATATATATATATATGAGCATATATATATATATATAGTATATGAGATATATATATATAGTATATATTAAATTATGCTATATGATATATATATATATATATATATAAGTATATATATGTTGTTATATATATATATATATACATATTATATATATATATATATATAGTTATATATATATATATATATATATATATATATATATATAGATATATATATATATATATATATATATATATATATATATATGCCGTTATGTAAAGCGCAAATATACCTCCTCCTAGGTTTTCAACCTCACAAGAACTTTCCACAATGAATTTTTTTCAAAGATCAATAGAGAGTTAACGATTATATATATATATATAAGGTTATATAGTATATATATATATAAGATATATATATAGTTAGAAGTTGAGTATATATATATATATATATATATATATATATATATATGAGTGAGTTAGTTATATGATATATATATATATATATATATATATATATATACATGAAAGATCTATTTTTTTTATCTTGAAATAGTTTGTGTCTGGAAATGTAGGGGAGGGGCATATTAAATATTACACCCTGGCCCCACCCGAGCCACTTTCTTAATGTTGATATTGTATACCCCTCATCCATACATCTGGTGCTGCCCCAATCCTGAAAATCGTAAACATTTAAAATTAATTCTGAATTGTATGAGCTTTGTTGAAATGAGATTAAGACTTTAGATGGATAATAGCTTTTTATTTTCTCTACATCATAATAAGAGTCTGTAATGACGAGATCAGAACCGTGAAGAAAAGTTTGCAAATAGGCGTTGGAAGCGAGGTTACTGCTTGTGTGCTTGAGAATCCGAAAGAAGTAGTGTTTTACAAAATATGATTTTATTATTATTATCTGGACAAGTAATACTAAAAATATGGATAAGTTTATATTTAATAGGCCTAGAATTAACAACAAAGTAATTACTTGTGATTGATTGAACAAACTACGAATCATTTACTGGTAGTTCTAGTAATGTTGATGATAATTCAAGTGGTATTGAGGCCAATCTTGTTAATGATAATTAAATTTAGTAGTGTTGCTACTTAGATATAACGTACCAAGAGGAAAAATTTCATAGCTGTTAAAATTATAGGTGAATTGTTAGTAAAAATGATTTCAGAGCTTGACTTATTAATGCAACTACATGAACCACCAATTATGTACACCTTAAAGATGTTGAAGAGAGAAAGAGGCTTTTTCTTTATGAATGTGATTGAATAGATAGATCTGCAACAATTCTTGGCTAGCGTATTCCTCAAATATTGAAAGGGACCGTTTTGTAGATTGTGTGTCTTATTTAGACATTCTATCAAAAGAGGTATATTTAAAAATAAAGAAATATAAAGCCATTTAAAATATCATTATATACTCACGAGCCCATGTAAATTCAGAATGGCACAAAGATGCCCTAGTAGCAGCAAATACCTAAACGAATAATAATATATAAGCTGCGTTAGAGTAACTGGAACAACTGCATGTTGTCCAGTTCTTATTGGTTAGAAAATAGACCATAATTGGTACCCATAATTTCTACCTTACTAGTTAAAACCAAAAAAAATATTGATATTCGAGGTAGCACTGCAGATACCGGCAATTTTTCCGATTTGCTTGGGTTCAAAACAGTAGAAAACCGGAGATGTTGTTCGGTGGAAAACTTTTTGAAATCAAGGGATCGTAAAGTTATACACATCACATATGATTCAAAATGAACTTATGTAAAATTTATGGAAAGTTGATATGTAATCAAATTGTAGAATGAAGTAAACAATTGTGAATATTTCTCCCTTTTAACAGATTTATACAGTGCGATATATCCGGGGACAGGAGAAATTAGTTATTGATTATATTCGCTTCATTGATGAGGAAAGATCTCACACCGTAAGAATTTCTAGGTTTTACTCCTCCTTGAAAACTGAAGCTGAAGATATAGCAAGTTAGCGATATATCTACTACGCACAATATATATATACAATTTAAATACAAGCAAGCTTGTTGGACTTGGGTTTGATGGGTGTTCCACCATGGCTGACAAAGAAAATGGAGTTCAAAAGTTAATAAGGGATCAGTGTTCTAAAGCCAAACTTTTTCATTGTTGTTCCCATCGTTTAGATAAAGTAATTAATGACCTAAATGCTGTTCCAGTAATTTGAAACTGTTGGAATTAAACATTTATGGGGCCCAGAAAGTACGTCACGCAGAATTTAGCAACATACCATAAAATTTAAAAAAACACGATGGTCTGCCAAGTATAAATCAATTATATTTTTGGAATATTTAGCCAAATAAATTTATCATTAGAAAATCTCTCATCTGATATACATGTAACGCAAGCCTCACGAACTGCAGCAGCATGTCGGTTTTCATTAGCAGCAGGAAGTCCTACATTTCTTATCTGCTTAACAATCATGACGAAATATAGTTTCTATTTGAAGCCTATAACAAATATTCTTCAAACTAAGGTAATAAATTTGGATGAGGTTCATTTGTCACATAGAAAACTTTTAAACATTTTAAAAACCGATAGAAGTGAAAATAATGCAGTCTCTTTAAAGAAATTTGTGGTCTGGGCAATTTTTAAGAAATATTTTCATTACCACGTAAAAGTATCCAAAAAGAACCCCAGGATTTAGGACACAAAACAGTTCTGCTGAGGACTGTTTCAAGTTTCACTTATTTATACCTTTCCCTCGTTCTCTCTCATTTCATCTCTGAGTTTCAAATTTTCGGAACGCAATATAACATCTACCTTGTGCTTTAAATTAGAAGTATAAATAAAGAAGATTAGTCCGATATTCAGATTATTTAAAAAAAATTATTTTCATTATAACTGAATATAAGACAAATCCCAATTGGTGAATTTAATTTCTGGAAAGAATCAGATAGGAAAAATAGATGAGAAAAAGAGTTACAACACATTACTACCAAATCATTGCACATTTTTCCCAGCTGCAAGCTATCAAAGTAATTTTCACACTTCCATTACCTACTTGTACAATTGGTTTAATACCTACGGCGTGTTAAACGGCTAAAGTCAACTATTTCCAACGAAAAATCAAAATGGGCTCTGTTTACTAAGCATTCACGGGGAAAAGTTTCACGTCAAAACATCATTTGATGGAAAGAGTATTATAACTGATTTGGGAAAGAGAAAGGAAATATTAAATTCTTATTCTCAACTAAAACCTATCACTATTTAATAATAAGACTTCTTACTAGTTACACTCATTTTGAAATAAAACCTTTCGTAAATTATGAAATATTTATAAATATTAATATTGTGTTTCAATATTTTTTTTAACATTCCACTGAATACACTATACTATTAGATAATATATATATATAAAGATAAAGATATGAGAAGTTAGATATATACAGTATATAAATATATATACATATACATATATATATATATATATATATATATATATATATTTTTTTTTGCCAGAGAGGTAGATGAACGCCTTATGACTCCTTACGTAAGATATATATATGAGTGATATATATATATATATATATATATGTTATATATATACAGTTATGAGAAAGAAGGTATATATATATAGTATATATATATATATATATATATATATATATATATATATATATATATATATATATATATATATATAAACAGACATACTCTATAGTCTCTAAACTATAAAGACCACAATTTGAATATATGCTAAGATAAGTGCGTTATAAAAGACCAGTTAATCTTATTTATAAATTAAAAACATTATTAACAGCATCTATTTTTAATGATCTTATTTAAATCTCATCCCCATAAATTTCTTATTAATTTGAAACTATTAAATGCATACAGTAATGAGGAAAGGAAGAAAACGGGAGGGGCGAAAAGTAGGTAAATAGATTAGTAGGCAGATTTGCTGTTTATTATTCAGTGCAAAGATAAATTTGGCAAGGCAATTTGGAAGATAAAAATATCCTAAGAGGTTATTAGCCTTTAAAAGCACGAGTCAATGTTTGGGTAGCTAAACAAAATGAGGCGATGAGGGAAGATATATCCTTCCCAATGTAGCTTTATAAACAATGCATTGTAAACAATGCATTGCAATTAATAACTTCAAAGCAAAGATCTCTTGTAATTCAGATATCTTGTAGTCTCCCCCGTGTTAGCCTCCACGAGAAGCGGGAAATATAGATAATACCATTCCCACTAAATCAGTTAAAATAAAGCCAAGATTTTTATTGTTATATTACTAGTATAATATTCATATACATATATTATTATTATATTTTATTTTTTAATTTATTAAATAATTAATTCTTAAGATATGTATTTTATATATAGTTATTTATTTTATTATGTAATACGGAAAGATGAAATATATTGTAGATAAAATATTTCTATGATATTTTATAGTATAATATCTATGCAACTATAATAAATTAAATTAATTTACCCCCAAAAAACTTTAAAGTTGTCCTACAATGAAAAGACGTTTGATTCCTTTCGAAAGTCCTCGATCAACATTTTTAACTTTTAAATTTCCTGTTTTATGACTAAATTAATTGAAAAATTGCACAAATAAAAATTTAACAACCTATTATAAAAACTTGCTATCTTCATATTTACAATATATATATTTAAGAAATAATATATAATACTATACTATATATATAATAGTATATATATATATATTATAATTATCATTATAGTTTAATATATGAGTTGTATGATTTGTTTTGTATACCCTTACGCGTACCAAATACGGGCAGAAGCCCTATGCGGCAATTCGGTTCCACATCGAACCCCTGTCTCGGAATTATCACTAAAATCAGTGAACGGAATGTTTTTTCTGATTTTTCAAAATGTGGTATTTTCATTCTTTTTCTCTTGGTCAGATTTAGTGATCATTCTCACGATCATATGGCAGACCAGGGAAGAATAACCGAATATAGAGGAATAATAAAATTCCTAATAGGAAATAAATATTATAATATAGGATTAATTGTTAGAAGGCGATACAGTAACGTGACCGAATTAGCCTATCGATCCTTGGGGCCGAAGCCAAAATCTTTCGTTTTCCCTTACTATCATTTAACCTCACCTCCACTAGAGTAACTCACCATTCACAGAACCGTGTTTTACTTCGAATAGACCATTCTTGATGTAATCAGTCATTTTTGCAATTTTAACATCAATGGGAAGTAATTACAATATTAAGTGTTAAGAGGAAGACATCTTGCCCCCGGTTCGCAAAAATACGTCAGATCGTAACATGTTCTGAGTTTGCGTTCGTTTTGTCAAACTGCAAAATCGTAAATAAACCTCGGCCTAACTTAATTAAGCCTGAATATTTCTTAGATTCATAATAAAGTTTGCTGAAGTTCTCTTTGTTTGCTGTTACCATATACATACACTCGCGATCGAGAAAAATTATCATAGTACAAGGGGGCTTGATAACAAAAAATCTCTGTTACTAAGAATCTTGGTGAGCGTTTTTTACGGTTGTTGAGTCTAGCCCCAGTCAATGCCTTTTAGGCTGAAACAGATCACCCTAAACGTTCAATCTGTATTGACAAATATCATAACCAAGCTGGATTATCGCGAGCTCAAGCATTTACTGATAGAATATTTAGCAGATATGCGCCCCTAGGTTTAACACAAATACTCCCTCCCATTTGAATATTAAACCCTCTGCGGTTATGCAAATGATGTGTTCCCCCCAACTATATATAATATGTTCGATGTTTGCGTTCGTTTTGCTCAAAAACGCAAATATCTGTATATAACAAAAAATGATCACCGCAACACCACCTTTCATATCTCCAGAGGTTTGTTCTCTCGTTATTACACATAATTAGAAAAATCTATATTACGGTGATTTGTTGTGAGCTGATACTTTTTTCTTTTACATTTTGCGATCATTGATATTGACCCACCCCCATAAATCGACGAATACCCCCTAATGCGCATTATTGATAATGCTCAAATAAATTCTTCACTCATTTCTGCCGATTATACAGTTATCTATCTTATTGCTTATATACTGAAAAAATAGAGCAAAATTTCTGAACTATTCCACCCCTGGAGCGTATCCTCTTGTACGATTTATATACTCTCTTGAAATTATGCCCAACACACGAACTTCATAGAGCTCGTGTATTTTCCCCAAAAGCTGAGATCAACTCGCAGCGTTATATTACAGTCATATTCCGTTCCGCCTACAGCCAGCTCACGTATGCCCACCACCGAGTCAACCCCTCCATAAAAAAAGGAGTCTTTCAATCCATCGATCATGCAGTATAGTTATTCCTCCCCTTTTAAAACTTTTCTAGTGTTATCTAATTATGCTCAAGATGTAACTCCGTATATAATATAAGAGAACATCTATGCTGATAATATTTTCAATAATTAGGGCCTATGTTTTTAAAACTAAATTACCTACCATCTACCGTATAAAAGTGTAAAAAAATGATTTTATAAAAATTAATTTCTAAATAACATTTTGGAAAAGTTATTAAAAGATTATAAGATTTAATTGAAGATTCAATTAGTGGACGAATAATGCCCTCGCTACAAATTTTTAAACCGGACCGAATCCCTATTTACAATTTTTTAAAATAAAACATATTTATCTCTTGCCTGAAAGACTCCAACGATTGCATTAAGTAATGAACTATTTTAAACTATATCTTGTACCAATAATGTAGTCCAACGAACTGAAATTTTCGGTTCCGCCGGAACCGGAATAGCCGGAATCCCAAATATAATTCTGCCGAATCCTGAATTTCTTAATCAACTTTCTTAAGTAAAGAAATGTTAAAAAATAGATTCTATATAACTTCAATATAAATCTTTTATAAATTATATATATTATTATTATATATATTAATCATATATCATATATATATATATATTATATATATTATATTATAATATATATATAATAATAGATATATATATAATTAATAATTATATATTATATATTATAAATATATATATATTAATCTAGGGCTATATCAAATAACAGTATTAGGTTATCATGTACATATATTTCTAATATGCTAATAGTTGATCTTCACCGATACTGAATTATTGCTAGTCTATACTGTGAGTAAAAATAAATTTTTTGAATTGTCAAATAAAGGAATTATATTAAAAGGAATTATATCGAGGAGAAATTTATAATTAAATGAGAAATGTGTATTAAACAGAAAATAAGAAAAGATTTAGATATAAATTAAATATATGAGAATCACACCCATCTAGCTTTTAAAATGAGTAAGTAAGTCATACAAATATTGAATAATTTCCCCCATGTATTTTGGAATTATTGTCCTTTAAACCGTAACATACTCTGTTCTATAGGAGTAATAAGTGAGAAAGCAGGAGCGTTATAATAATTATTTCGTACGTCTTAGATCTTCTTTATTTAATATAATATATTAAATATTATAATACGGGAGAAAAAGCCGTCAAGCCTTCATCCCTCTCTCCTGTAATTTCGAAGCGAAACTATAGTCAGCAATTTCGCCAGAGCTACTATACCCTCCGTCTTCCCCCAGTGAACTCTTTTGAATATGTATATTAGATAAAAAAAATCTCTTTGAAAATCTCATTTATAATCTACTTATTAACATCTGTTATCCATATCTCCTTTCTCTCATCTCTTTCTTCTCATTATCTTATACCCCGCTCATACTCTGCGATAAAAAATCATACATAGTCCTTATAGCGAATCAACATCAATTAAACATCTTAAACTTACATCTATCATACTTACTCACCTAACTACTCATCAGTATCTCTCTCTCTCTTTACTCATCAATTCTTCTCACACTACTCATTCTACTATCTATATAATCTACCGATTGTTCTCCTCATCTGCAGAAGAAGCTGATTCTTCTTATACCATCTATCATAGATCTGAACTACTCTTCTCTTCTTCTCTCTATCCTACTTCTCCACATTCATTCTCATAATCTCACTATTCTCTCTCAATTCATATCGTACTCTCTCTCTCTCTCATGTTCCATTCATTACTCTCTCTTCTCTTCTCCAGATATATATCTCATCATCATCATAATCATTACAATTCTCTCCTCTCTCTTCCTCTCTCTCCATTCCCTACTCTTCATCTTACATAAATCCATCATCTCCATCTTGCTCAACGCTACTCTCTCATTACTTTACGCACATACAAACAACACAACAGCAGTTCAACACACACAATACTACGAAAATACTCTCACTGACCTCTCCTCCTCTGACTATCTTCATCGTTCTCTTTCTACTCATCTTACATGCTTCTCTTCCCTCCTCTCTCACATCTCTCTAATCCTCGTACTCTCCGACTAACTTTCTCACTCTTCTCTTCTCTCCTCTCCGTCTCTCTCTCTCTACTCTCATCTCTCTCTCATCATCTCTACATACTGCATACTCCTTTTCTACCTCTCTCATCTCCTTATCTATCTCTCTTCATTATCCCTCTCTATCTCCTTATCTATCTCTCTTTCTCTAGTTTCTTCATCTATCTATTCAAATGTACAGATAATATTCACTGTATGAATATAGATGTGGAACAGATAGAAGACTTACTATGGAACATATAAATGTATTATGTATATCCATCATAGTACTTGCTGATTAAGGTTTTGGGTATTACTGATAGAAGATGCATAATAGATAGGTGTTGTACTTATTGAATGTTTTCAAATAATATGTAACAATTTTAAAATTAATTTAGAGTAGTTGCTTACCTTTTATATATATATTTAAAATAATTCATTATTTAAAATTCTTAGGCCTCATGCCTTTGATCGTCAATCTAGCATCAAATATAAAATACAACAATAAATAACATAGCTTGTATTCAATAAAAGAGAATCAGTCGTAGAAAAATTAAATTTTTCCTTCAAATAAATAATGACGTATTGCAGTTATGTAAAGATAAAGAGTTTTCGTATATTATAATAATATATATACAAAGATTAATACATATTTATTATTTAGATATATAATATATAATATATTATATATTAATTTATATTATTAATAATTTTATATATTAAGATATTATATATATATTATAGTAATATTATAAATATAATAAGAATATATATTATATAAGTTAATTATAATATATATATATTATATAATTAATACTCCACCTCAGCTTTCTTCCTATATATTAGCATCTTAAATTGATCAGACTTACTCATCACCAATAGCATATCAGTTTAAAGCTCAATCACGCACTCTGATATAGAATAATATCTAAATATATTTATTTACTATCTTAATATAACTATCCACCTTTCCTACCTACTCCTCACATTATATTCTATTACATTATTTCTTTTCTTAAGTTTAACAATAATCTGCTGAAAAATGAAATCATATCTTTCATAGATATGCTATGATATGGTATGTGATACGAGTATACCTTATATATTATAAATATAAGTAGTATACTTTATTATATTTATATTGATTACCAACTTATCTAAATCTATACACAACTGTTCCCTATTCTCTTAACCTAACCATAAAATACCTCTATGTGAAAATTATCCCCCACCTTACCCACTCTTCTACATAAAATTTTTTTTTAATTAATTGATACACATTGAATCACGTTTTCTACCAAAATTTTTTAAAATCTGTCATTTCTAAATAAGATTTTTTATTATTAATTAATGTTACAAAATCTTCTAATATGTAAAATTCTACAAAAAATATAAACTAGGTAGTTCACCAAAAAACACTGTAATACAAATAACTCGACTATTATAAACAGGTATTGGCACAATAAATCAATCACAGTAAAGATGAGTATATTGGGTACTGTATCATAAACAGATTAAAGATTTCTATTCATGTAACAGATAGAAAAATAGGGGAATCCTGATCTCTAGAACAGCTCTCCAAACTATCATTTATCCTTGCCAAGCTTACCTCCTAAGCTTACGAAAATTATAGTTCATTAGTGTAATTTGTACCCACCCCCCTAAGGAACTCCAAATTAATAAAGTTATAAAGTTCAAAAAATTTATCCTATTATAATCTCTTTATTATATATAAATATTAAAACTATAAATATAATTAAATAATTGATATAAATAATAAAATATATGATATGAATATATTAGAAATATAATATAATATAATATATAATAAAATATATAATATTAATTTAATATAATATAAAGACTAACAGCGAACATTGAGATAAAAGAACTCACACTCGCACGTGTATATACTAACGATCTAAAACTCGCATAGTGATCTTTGAACCTATTTACTTTGTAGACGTACCCCCTATAATTAAATCAACTTTGTTATGTACCCTCTTGTACACATGTCTTCGGTAACACCAATTTTAGATAATAGAACCACCGCATCATTAGAACACTGTAGACACCCCAAAATAGCGAAAGATATCGTATAAGCTGTTGAAACAAGTGAGTCTTTGAGAAAGTTTCTCCCAAAATTAAATTTGCCATATTCATGACCCCAATCACAGCATATCTTCAAGATATAAATAATAAATTATTGTTTGCATAATGAGTAACCAGGCCATTCATAATTCACTGACGAGCAGGGAACTCTATAGGAGATTATATGTCATTTTCTTTAGTGCTTTTGAAAGAGATTATAACAATCATTTTCTTTAGAAGATATAATTACCATAATCTATTACTACAATGTAAAGATTGAGATCTAGCAGTATCGACAGAAGTAATTACTTAAGCTGATCATAGATAATTTTACAGGATATTATCAATCCGATATATCCATAATATTCAAGGATCAAATTTATTTTTATTATTAACTATCTCACTACTACGAGTATAAGTTTGAAAATTGATACTATATTGAATTTCACTAATTGGATATGTAATATATAATTATATTTAAATCATATATTAAGTTTTATAGATAAATTATATAAATATTATATTTATATATATATCTTATAATAATATAATAATACCTAATATATTCATAAATTATAATTATTATTATATTATTATATAATTAATATATATAATATTATATATAATATATATAATTATTTATATATAAATAATATATATAGTATCATATATTATAAATATTATTATATTATCATTATCTATTAATATATTAATTATAAAATATATTCATATATATAATATTATATTATTTAATAAATAGTATAATATATATAATATTATATAATATATATATTATAGTAATCTATTATATTATTATAATTTAATAATAATTATGGAGTTTTAAAAGGTAAATTTAATGATTATATATTTGAAAAACTTTTTAATTTCATATAATACTGTAGTATATGTAAATATAACACTATGTATGATAATGTAATATAACTTACACTAAATACTATATTATATATATATTTATGTATAAAAGATTAGGCTATTTATTGGTAATAATAATGAAATTCTCCTTTTATCCTAGCAAAATTTTGAATTAGTCAATACTACTAAGTAATTTACCGGTTCCGGCCTAAGAATTTATAAATAAAAGTTCCGGCTCGAGTAACCGTTTAATTTCTGAGTAAAAATTGTCAAATTCTAGGCCGATATATTCCGCTACCGGAATCCTTATGTTACACCTTCATACAATAATGTAAATAGCATAATTTATATTTGACCTTGTAAATTTCCTTAGCAATAAGCCTAAAATTTTCCCGATTTTTTAGTGCTCAGAAAAAGAAAATAAAAAAAATCACAAACATTACGATGCAGATTATAAAGTTCATAAATATTTAATTACCCTCCAAACAACATCTATTCTACA
>JABUQX010131257.1:0-5000 GCA_015478945.1 Trachelipus rathkii | reverse complement strand
AAAGGTATATACCGAGTTTCATCTTTCTATGATCATTTTGAAGGTATTGGGACTCAGCCCCAACACCATATGAACATAGCGTCACTTTACTTTGGCTGTGCCGAGGATACATTATAAGAAGGGTGTATAATAAGTTTCATGATTCTACGGTCATTTCCTACTTGGAGGGGGCCAGCACTCCCTCCGGGGGTGTGTACGGCCCTTAAACTTTGGCTACAGCGAGGATTCCCAATATGAAGGGTGGATACCAAGTTTCATCGTTCTACGATCATTTCCTACTTGGAGGGGCAAGCACCCCCCCTCAGAGGGGTGTACAGCTATTTAACTTCGACTGTATCGAGGATACCTTATATGAAAGGCGTATACCAAGTTTCGTCCTTCTACGTCAATATTCAATGTTTTGGGGTCAGCACCCCCTCCGGAGGGTGCACGGTCATGAAACCTCGTCTACGACGAGGTTACCTTGTAAGAAGGGTGTATACCAAATTTCAACCTTCTACGTCAATATCCAAGGTTTGGGGGCCAGCATCCCCCTCCGGAGGTTGCACGACCACGTAACCTCGTCTACGACGAAGTTACATCACCCCCAATGAGGGTGTCAGGTTTGAGGGAGATACCATATCTCAAACTCTCTCCATTACCAGGTATGGTCTGGTGTGGTGCGGTGCGCTGGAGCCTTGAGGCTAAGCCCAATCGTGATGACGAGCTCGGAAAACGACTCGCCGTAACCGAAAACCACTAATTTGACGCCGCATGCATCAAAAACGCCGAAAAAAATGTTTAGTGCCAAAAGCACTAAAAAGTACCAAAATACATTCGGCATTAGGCGAATGTTCTCCACCGGCCGATCGTGCCTCATATACTACTGGTGTCCTGGAGAAATCTTTCACCTTGTTCCTCTATCATAGCTCGCAAATTTTCAGGAAAGTAATCGAGAGTGGAATGGAGGAAATGTACTTTTAAGCTCATTAACCAACCTATAGCTTAGAAAGGTCTCAACATTCTTTCGATGATCTCTTAATAATAAGGGTCCTTGTTATTTCCTAAAAACTTCTGCACCACCTCTTTGAACGCCTTCCCAACCTTTTTCTGAGGATCTGTCATGATCTTCATGAACTCATGGTCAGTTATAAGCCTTTTAATGTCTGGTCCGGTGAGCACACCTTCCTTCAATTTTGCCTCTGTCAGACCTGGAAACTTGGAACTCAAGTATTTGAAGCATTCTCCATCTTTCGGAAGTCATTTCACTAGTTGCTTCATCAATCCCAATTTAATTTGGAGTGATGGTAGTGAAACTTTATGAGGAGGCAATAAATTTTCTCGGAGAACATATTCTTGACCCACTGTAAGCTCCCTTGGCTAAAATGTCCTCTTCGTCCAGTGATTTGCACGGTCTTGACTGTCCCATGGGCATAGGTAACAAGGGTATTTGGTAAATCTAGCTTGTTACCCGAGTATCATGCACAAGACATTCAAATCTCCACACACTCATCCGTGGTCTTTATATTTGAGTTTCCGAAGAACCATCCAGGTTTCGTAGCGTCTCCTTCAGTATACCGATGTCCTACATGAAGTTGGAAGCGTAAGATAAAACCTCCGTATTGATAATGCCGTTTTTAAGCTTTTTTCGAAGATCAATAAATAGACGCCATTGAGATAAACATATTGAATTTTGACTTAAACCCATAAACCTTCAAGGTTCTGTGAAATAGATCTCAAGTTGTCTTACCAGGGAAAAGTATGGTTACGAAATCCTTTTCCCGAATGTCTGAACAATCTAAAATGACACTCAAAGCCAATTAGTAAATTCCTGCTTTAAACCTTGATTCGAGATAACTCTGCGGCATCTGGTGAAAGATCAAGTTCAGTTATTAATTATTAACGCTCCTCTTGGAGAAATATTTGGGTTCGGTATCATCTTTCAATCAGAACTTGATTCATTCAACTGCGTTCCATGTATAACTACATTTCAAAGAAGCAATGGTATTTTCTTACAACGTTAAGCTGGAGGGTTGTGTACTCAATATTTTGAACGGGGGGATGGAGGCGAAATGCAGATTGGAGATTTGCGTATGAAGATGGATCCTTCTGCTCACGCCATACCATAGGAATTCCAAACTTAAAACTTTTTCCCACCTTTCAACCAATTTCGGGACCCTAAACGCCACCATGTGCCAACACTTTATGAGTGGCGCCAAACTTTTTTTGCCGATCTCAGTTGTAGTCGGAAGTATGCCTAGTATATTTTTTTGCAATATCTGTGATACTCTGCTGTTACTTTAATACTGTATATTCACAGCAAAAATAACAAAACTCTGGCGAGTTAATACACTTCCGTGAAGCCATATCAATAACTTAGGAGAAACACGGTTGGTGAATGACGATATCTAACACAGGGACTGAGATGAAATGAGAACACGCGAGAAACAAACATGAAATTCAGATCACGTACACGCATGTCAGGGCTTGTGCGCTCGGCTTGCACAATGATGACTGAATTTTAAAATGGCTTCTTTCCTTTTTCTTCATATATATATATATATATATATATATATATTATATATATTATATATTATATATATATATATATAAATATATATAATATATATATAATATAATATATATATATATATATATATAATATATATATATATATATATATATATATATATGTTATAATATAATTATACAATATATATATAATATATATATATATATATATATATATATATATATATATATACTATTATATATATATATATATATATATATATATTACGCGTCAAAAATAACGCACCACTAGGGTAAATGTTACTCGCAGGAAGCGGGAAGGCCCCTAACCCATAAAAAACCCCACACCAAACACAGGCGACAGTATCAGTGTAACGTATGTAACCCACCCCGCAGAGGATAATTCGCTGCAGTATTGGGGCGTCACCTAAGATTAAAATTTAGGAAAACATAAACCCACGTAACTAGACCTGGGAGAGGTGTGGGTAGGGTATGTCGGGGGTATAATCGAGCGAGGGTTCATTCACGTACGAAGCGACTCCAATAAACAGGATGAGGATAGTGCGTCAACTGTCAAGGAGATCCAGTGCTGCAGATAAAAACACTCCACGCCGAAGGACACGGGTACCTGGCCACTTGGTCGATTGGTTTGGTTGTAGCGCACCCACAACCGATTGTTCACGGGTGGTATCCAACGGGTACAGGAAACCCTGCCATCATGATCGCCGGCGAGCGACAAGGTAGTGGCCAAAGGGCCACGACACCAGTGTGAAAGACCGACCGGATTTATACGTCTGCGTGCATTATGAGAGCGCCACACAACGGCAGGACATCTGCAGATA
The DNA here is from genome assembly GCA_015478945.1 of Trachelipus rathkii. Classification (NCBI taxonomy): domain Eukaryota; kingdom Metazoa; phylum Arthropoda; class Malacostraca; order Isopoda; family Trachelipodidae; genus Trachelipus; species Trachelipus rathkii. The sequence continues at coordinate 1,647 of JABUQX010131257.1, read as the reverse complement.
CAGCTGGTGGAGGTTACACGCCACCAGGGTGAGTGACAATTTACTGTTGTCGACACCTGCGGAACATAAATTACGCATTGATGAGGCCTTGCCATAGGTCACCGCACACCACGCACATCGAAGGGCGCGACTGGCATTTGCCCGAAAACACATCCATTGGACGGTCGACGATTGGGCAAATGTGCTCTTTACGGACTAGCGAGAGTGCTAGAGTATACCGACGACCGACGGAGAGGTTCGCTCAATGCAATGTGCCTGCAGGTGCTTTGGAGGTGGGTGTTATGGTCTGGGGAGGCATCTCTTTACCGGGGCCTACGGAGTTGCACATCTTCGATGGAGGCACTCTTACAGCCGTAAGGTATATCACAGACATCCTCGAACCATATGTCGAGCCATATGTCCCCACATCCGTGACTCTTTCATCCTAATGCATGACAATGCAAGACCACACAAGGCCCAAAGTGTGAACGGACTACTTAGGACGGTTCAAATTACGGCGTTGGAGTGGCCAGCATACAATCGGATCTAACCCAATTGAAAATTTGTGGTATCCTGAAAACGTCGGCATCCGACAGTGCAAACCCCCTCACGAACCTCCCGCGGATCTGCAACAGGCACTGCACGACGTATGGGTTCAAATCACTGTCCAGGACATTCGCCCACTCATCAAGAGAATGCCAGGACGGTTGTCAGGCATCTTTCCGTGCCAGAGTGGGGTCATACACGGTATTTGAGACAGACCAACACCCTCCTCGGCCGTCCGGTACGTACCAACATTGTGTGGTTTGCAGCGCCGAAGCCTACGAACCCTACTGCGAGACCCTTTGGCTGCACCTTGGCCTCAGACTCTATCAATCTACGGCTCTGGAGGAGGAATCCACCATGTTATTGTCATTGTCCAATAAAGTGTCTTCGCGTTCATTCAACCTTTTTCTACCCTTTCCTTCGCCAACTACTCATGTTGGTGCGTAATTTTGACGAGGTGGTATATATATCTATAATACACTATATTATATATATATATTATATATATATATATATATATATATATATATTATAGTATATTATAATAAAATATATAATATATATATTAATATATATATATAATATATATATATATATATATATATATATATATGTATGTATAGTATAATATAACATTAAATGACAAAGTCCTAGCATACATTAAATAAAAATTAATAGCAGTATTGCGATTGAATTAAGTTAAAGTAAATCAATAATCGGAATTACAGAATTTATTTTTAAAAAATTTTCCTAAATTAAAAGAGAAATTTGCGATTTGAGGATAAATTCTGACGTTTATTTTTTTCAATAGGTTTTTCGTTTTCAGCACACCAAAATACATAGAAATCAGTTGGAAATAATCAAACAGTCTGGTCTGTATACCTGCGTAATATATATATATAATCATAACTAATATTAATATAAAAATATATAATATTATATATAATATATATATATATAATATATTATAAATATACTAGTATATATATATATATATTATTATATATATTAATATTCTTTTATTTTATATATACTATATATATACCATTGTAAGTAATCCGCTGTAGGATGTATTATATAAGACAGTACTCAAGTATAAGGATATGTAATCTATCTCCCGCC
>JABUQX010131256.1:10000-26626 GCA_015478945.1 Trachelipus rathkii | reverse complement strand
TGCTAGTAACCAACGCGATATGCCTACACCTCGCCACGAATGTGCCCTACAACACTCAACCTTCCGGGCACCTCTCTCGTTCGCTTCAAGAACCATCCTCTCTACTCAACGTAGTTCAGGAGTTGGCAGACAGATGTCGTTGCACCCGAGTCGTTACCTAGATTAAAGAATCTGCTGCCCCCAACTCTGAGGGGGGTTCTGAAGTCGTCTTAAAATATTAATTTTTAATAACACCTAATACTGTATTGACACATATATGGTAATGTAAAAAATTATATAAAAACCACAATATAATTGTCTAGTGCCAGTTTAAACAATCACCTGAATGGATAATTTTTTTGCTTATCTGCAACATCGATTTTGCAAAAGCTGGTGACTAACTTAAACTGTTGTTCGCTCTCCCCCGATTTTTGAACTCAACGTATCCAAAGCGTCTCTAACTGCTTGCAAACATTAATTCTGTTATTAAACTAAAAAGTGATTCTTACATTATCCTAAAGTTTACGGAGCGTATCGTATCAATCTTTTATGAGTCCAGAATAGAACATATGCTTTACAAGAAGAATTTCAGTTTATATCCTACATCAACCCGCCAAAAATATATATATATAATATATATATAATAATACATATATATTAAGTATATATAATATATATAATATAATATATATTATATATAATAAATATATTATATATATAAATATAAATATATATATATATACTATAATATATATATATTTATATATAATATATATATATATATATATATAATATATACATATCATAATATATATATATATATATAATATATATTAAATAATATTATAATAATAATAATATTATATATATATATATTATAAATATATATATAATATAAATATATATATATATACTATATATATACTATATATATATTAATATAATATATAATAATATAATTATAATATATATATTATTATATATTATATAATATTTACAGTTAACACACCATCTCACGGGCTGGGCCCTTTTTCAAGGAGGGGGCAGAAGCTAAACAGGAGAACCCCACCCAAGCCCTAGCCAACGCAAAAATTTCTCAGGTTGAGCGCAAAACGTGGGCTTGTAAGAGGGGAAGATTAAATGCAGTAGGAAAAGAAAAACAGGAAAAAAGCAAGGAGTTCCACAACAGAACAGAGTCAGTACTGAGAAGAAAGAGGCACCACACATGAACAAGTCTGGGGTTCTCAATACTCACCGCAAATTTTCGTGCAGAGCAGGCACCACCTCTGTGGACACACGAGGGCGACTGCAAGGAACGGTGGAAAATGCAACGAGGACAACTCCCCCGAGCATTTGTCGCTGTAGTACCTATAAGAAAGGAAAGATAGTGCCCAACGTCACGTCGCAGAGATTCAGAGGTCAAGAGAGTAAAGAAGGGACAGTTATATTAAGGTTCTCTTAGAACTTTAGAGACTCAACCCTATCCCAATGAGAAGGTGGAGCCGGAAAGCGCCCCCCCAGAATGTGAGAACAGTACCTCCATACAAGGACGCGCGAATAAGGCCCTAATATAACTGGAGTAACTGTTTAGAGGAATAAAAATTCACGCAACATTGAACAGAACTTCCTAGCTTTTTTAAGCACACTCTTAGCACACCACTAAGATAGGTTTCCAAGACAAGTTTGCTTTTTATGTTCAAAGAGCACCAAGAATGTTTATGTTATTCACAGGGTAAGACGCTAGAAGCCGTCGAAGCAAAATAGCGAAAGTGGGAGTGTTTTGAGAGAAGATGTGTAAAGACACGGTGGTATTTTAAATAGTTGAATTTTACAGGTTTGGTGACCCTACCGGTAAAATTCAAACATTCCAGATCGGCAAGAACTAGATTCGAAAAGCTGAAGACGAGGAGCAACTCTAGATGCAAAAGAGGGAGCAGATTTTATAAATCTAGTTCCATAGAAAGAACTGGAGAGATTGAGTCATCAGGCATAAACGCACTCGTGTGAACAGACGTCAGGAACTTACACCACCGAGGACAATCGTCCCTGATTAAAAAGTACCCGGAATAACCAGTTGGACGATAAAAACAGAACCCTTACCAAACACCACAATGAAAAAGGAAAGGAAAGGACAGAAAAGGAACGCTCCATCAAACAAAAAGTGCTAAAGATTATCCGAAAAGCGATCACGAGAGAGAAAACTAGACATAAGTAAGAACAAGAAGAAGGAGGAAACCCAAAGAAGGAGCTTCCGAGAGCAGCGACTACATGCCATACCCGGTCTAAAGCTTTTGATATGTCAAGCGCCCCCACGCAAGACCTCCCCATAGTCCTCAAGGGCAGAAGACCATAAATCAGTGTTAGATAGGAAAGTATGTCACCAGCTGACCTCGAACGCTTTCGAAAGCCCATACTGATTGATCTGCAAAAGGAAGGGATATAGACTCCAGGATGATCCAGGAAATGAGAGTTAAAAGAGTTGCAAAGACTTTTTAGATAGAATACACAGTTAAAAGCTATAGCCGGATAGTTAGAAGGATCAGAACAGGCTACCTTTTTCGGATGAGTGAACATAAGCGCGCTATCCCAGCACTGAGGAAAAGGTTATATTAAGGCATAGAGAGCTAGAGTCTGAACGAGACATTTGCGCCAGCCTCAGAAGCCAACTACCTGAAAACACGGGGAGGAATGCCATCCGGGCCACTAGCTTTCCTGATGTTTATAGATCCCAGGATCTCATGCACACGGTCATGTGTGATCACAAGTAAAGACATGGGAAACCTGAGAGAAGAAGGAGTAGGAGGAGGGATGCCAGAATAGTCCAAGGTAGAATTAGATGAAAAAAGGAGGCTGAAGAGATTGGCCTTTTCAGAAGGAGAGTTAGCTACAGAACAGTCAGAGCGAATAAGGGGAGAAAAGGTAGATTTACAAAAGATGGCTTAGAGATGTTTGGGCAAAGGCCAGAAATTTTAATCAATAGGAGAACCAGCAGGTTGTCGCACTTTCTTTTAATGAAAGCGCGCTTAGCCTGTCGAATAGTAACCCTGCAACGATTCCGAGCAGAATGAAAATTAGTAAGAGTGATAGGAGAACGAGAGTTTTTCCATGCGCGATACCCATTGTCTCTCTCCTGGATGTCGCGAGAACAAGCTCCATCGAACCATGGATTTTGAGGAGAAAAAGATTTAGTTGAAGATGGAATGAACCTGCTCATCCCATCGGCGATTACGGCCCCTACATTTTCAGCGGTTACCGAAGCATCCTCCGAGTCAAAGCAGGATTCATTCCAAGAATAGTTAGCAAGAAAAACTACGCAATGCCTCACAATTAGCCCGATAAAAGATAATATATATATATATATATATATATATAATATTATATATATATATAAATATATATATAGCAAAATATATATAATATTTATATATATATTAATATATATATAATATATATATAATAAATACTATAAGTATTATATATATATATAATATCAATATATATATATATTAATATATAATATACTATATTATATATATATATATATATAAAATATATATAATATAATTATATATATATATATTATAATACTTACACATATTATATATACTATAATTAATAATTATCATATATATATAATATATAAATAATTATTAATATATATATAATATATATATATCAATAGTATATATATAACGATACTATATATATATATATATATATATATATATATATATATATACCAATAGCTATAATATAATATATATATATATATATATTATATATATCATACATATATATACTATATATATATATATATATATATACTATATATATATATATATATATATTATATACATATAATATATATATATATATATAATATATATATATATATATATCATGCAATATACTATATATATATATATATATATTATATATATATATATATATATATAATATATATATATATATATACAGTAACACCTCGCACTCAACACGGGCAGAGCCCTAATCTTGGAGGGTGTGCTCAATTTCTAAGTTTGAGCAAGACGGAGTCAAGAAAAAACAGCTCACACTCACACGACGCACCGACAGTGACAACCTGGTCTCTCGCTTAGTTGGGCGAGTGCTCTCCGCTGAGCTACCAGGACGTTATTTGGTGTTGCACTCCATTCCTCCTGAACTATGCGAAAGGAAAATCTTCATACGAGCTGACTGCGCTGAATATTCCATTCCTTCCCTATGATTCTTGTTTGCTAGCGTTATCCAAACTTCACTCGCCATAATTACATGATGAAATTTTTACCATTAGTTTTCAAACAAAGTTTTAAATAATTTTCAAAAAGAACCGAGATAGAAAATTTGTAGCCTCCACAACTAAAATTTTATCGAAATATAAAATGATGTTTCTTTTACTAAAGTTTTATAGGCAAATTTATTATTTGTTAAAATTTATTTATTTCAATAATAATCTGGCCAGGACCACTGTCAAAACATTCTCATTTTCTGATTCCTGAGATTACTCAAGCTTTAGCTGAAGCTTTTCCATCTTTCAATCTTCAGGCTTCTTCTCTGGTGTCTTCGGTTTCTTCTCTTTATTTTCTTCCTTTCTATTTTTTAATACTTCCATCTTCGACGACAGCGATCATAATTACTATATATATATAATAACTATAATATATATATATTAGTAAATTACAATATATATATATATATATATATATATACAATATCATTATTCCTGGTGTGGCACCCCAATCACATATCTGGAGAAGAAGACAGCTACAGAAACGATATGTTTGCATAGAAATTAAATTAATAGTAATATATACAGCTAATATAATATAATAATATCTACTATTATAAAACTAACACTATATAATCTATACTAATAATACTATACATATACTATATATATAAATATATATATAAAATAAATATATAATATATATATACTCATACTAATACACTATTATATTATATAAAAGATATATATATATATAATATATATATATATATATTTAAAAAAAACTATATTAATTAATTAATTTTACTAACTGTTGGTAAATAATATATGCAAATAAAACAACAATAAAATAATAATAATAAAAATAATATACATAATAAAATAATAATAATAATAATAATAATAATAATAATGTCATAATGTGCAGAGGGGAGGGTGCCAGATTTTTTAAAAAATCACAGAATACTCTAAAAAAATAATAATGAAAAATAGTGACGAAAACGAAATCGTCGCTCTCTCAGAAAAAAAAGTACAGCTTCTTCAAATGTTAAAAGCCCATAGATCTAATATAATTATATATATATATACTATATATATATATTATATATTATATAATATAATATATACTATATATATAAATATATATACATATTAATATAATATATAAAATATCTAATATAATATATTAATATATATTAATATTATTAATTATCTATGTTCTACACTAAGATATATATATATATATAATATATATATTATATATATATATATATATAATAAATATATATATTATATACATATAAATAAAAATATAATGATATATCTAATAATAATAATGAAGCTTAGAAAACGAAAATGATTTAAGTCTTTAGAAAGAAGTTGAGCCTCAATTTAAAATTTTCCCATAGGCTCTTATAAAAAAATTAGTGGGCCTGCATGTTTAGGCCCATCTGGTTCAGGTTATGATAAGATTTGTTAATTCTACATAGATTTTCTCTGTGTATACCTAACAAAACATATACCTGAAATAGAGGCTGAAATGAACCTAACCTTGATGGATCAAAAATAAAAGCTATGAGTTTTTACCAACTTTGAGCAGTAACTTTTCCTAAAAGAGACCGACGAATTTTCATTCCTATATTTTGAAATCCTGTATTTCTTAAACAATCGGGGTGACACCTCTGAACTACTTTTACCATATAATCAATTAATAAATAATAATAATAATAAAATTAATAATAAAATATAATAATAATAATAATAATAATAATAATAATAATAATAATAAAATAATAATAATAATAATAAAATGCTTGTAATTAATGTGAAAAGTAAACTGAACTTGCATTTTACAATATTTTTACCCTATGTTATTCCTTTTCTGCATTTCTGTCAATAAAATAAATTCCAGTTTCTCACCTAAATCCGCACAAGTACTTATCATTAAATATTTACCATATTCCAATTAGTTTGTTTATTCCTTCTGTATAAATCTACTAATATTTATAATATATATATATATATAATATATATATACTAATATATATATACTATATATATATATATATATATTATATAAATTATATATAATTATATATATATATAATATATAATATATATTATATTATTAATATAATATATAATATAATTATATATATAATGTATATATAATATTAAAAAACTAAAAAGCCTAATAAAGACTAATAAAACCCACTGAATTATTTACTCATTTTTTTTCTAAAGCAGTTTTCCAAACAGTGAGACCTAGCTAGAAAGATAGAAAGCAGGAGTACCACAATGAGCAAAGTGAATGCTAGGTCCACACAAAATTTCTGCAGGACTCTGCAGCCCTTTAGCATAAGGTATAAAAGGGGGTGCATACTCTGTCTATCAAGAATTGTTGGGGTTAATCAAAAATGTGTGTGTAGCGCTTTAATTAACCCAGTTGACCAGGATCATGAGTATGCTGAAATGATTTGACATAAATAATTAGGCATTGATAAAACAATACTATGTAAGCTCTTGGGGACAACCACCTTAGTTAAGCAAATCAGTCAGTTACAATTACGCAAACAGACATTTCTGCATAGAGCAAGGATACTGGACTTTTAACAGCAAATCTACAAAATGTTTATTGCTAAAATAGAAATCAGTATTATAATATATATCATCTCTATAGATTATTTAATAAACCTTATCTCAATGAACTAATATATAATAATATAATATAATATAAATATATATATGATATATATATATAAATATAATATATATAATATACTATATATATATAATATATATATAATATATGCTTCTTGCACAACACCTTGAGTTAGGAAATAAATCATACCAATTACTGCAAACAGACATTTCTGCTCGAGCAAGATGTGTACTTTTGCAACAGTTAATCTACAACAATGTTATAGTTCTAAAATACTGAAAAGTTATTATTTAATCATCTTACTATAGCTAATTTATATAAACCTTTCTCAATAACAATTTTTAAAATATCATGAATAAGTTTTTCCAAATATAAAATACTGTATATATATATAAATAATATATATAATAATATTATATATAATAATATATAATAATATATATATATATAAATATATATTAAATAAATAATATATAATATATATATAATATATAAAAAAATAATATATATAAATAAAAAAATTTTAAATTAATATATAGATTATAATATATATTATAATAGTATTATTATATATTATATATAGATAATATAAATATATATATATATTAATAAAAAATCATACACAACCTAAAGTTTAACTTTCTTAATCCATAGTTTATATGTTTATTTTTATAATTTCTATTGCACCAATTATAGATTCACATTGTGAAGTTACAATTCATAATTAGTAAGTTGCATACCATAAAGATATACTAATATGCATTACTTGAATATCTGGAAACTTTAACAGAATAGGCACTATATAATAATATATACATATACTATAATATATATTATACTACTAATATATATATATATATATATACTATAGTAAATATATACTATATACTATATATATATATATAATAATTATATATAATAACCGTATATAGCTATATATATATATATACCTAAGATATATACTATATGATGTACCTTATATAATATATATATATATATATATATAAATATATATATATATTATATATATATTAATATATATATTATACTATATACTATATATATATAATCATAAGATATAATATATCTATACTATCTAAGTATATATATATAATAATATGTAGGAAGAATCTATTTTTAATATACACCCATTACATAATATCATTAAATATATATATAATATATATATAAGCTATATATATATAATATAGATATATATATAATATATATATATAATATCTATATATTATATATATAATATAATATAACTATATTAATATAATATATATTATATTATATATATATATATAACTTATATATATATTAGAAGTCGTACCATACCAGAAAAGAGCCCCGATACCATACTTCTATTTGTTTAGGTTGCCGATACCGCATACACATACTTTAATTAATAAATAAATCACATAAATAGAACATTTGTGCACGCTAGCAAACATCAGATGGCATTCCTGTACGAAACAATACTTATACATTTATATTCATACTTGCTTGTGCCTAAAGTATATTTATTTTAATAAATTAAAATAGTACCTTAAGGAATTTTAAAAGCAAATAAATATAAAACTTTTTATTTGTGTTTATTTAAAAATATTCCATTCTTTTTCAAGTAATATTAACAATTAGACTACCTTTTATGTTTTAACATGATTACAATTACAAGAAGATTCTTAACTAGCTGCAATATAAAGAATAAAAATAAGAAAGAAAGACCTCCAATTAATCCAGCCGAAAAGTTAAAACTAAAAAAAACTATTACTCAAACATACATATAAAATACTCTTTAAATAGATACTCATTCAACTACTCAACATCAAAAATCACAAATGTATGCAAACAACATTAAGCTATTCCAACTAGACTGGAGAAGACTGTTCCTTTTTGTTTATTCCTACCTAACCTACACCTAAAATACGTCTCTCTCAAACGATGAAGAGTGTCTGATAATTATTTGACGCACATCATATAAATAATGACAACCGGGCCCATTCACTGCCACCGCATGAAAGATTCTCTTCTTACGACATCATCGTTAACTGTTTGCGTTAGAGCCTCATCTCCTCCTCACAGACCTCAAATTTGAATTATCTTCTCTCCTTGATCTTCTCTTCAATTTTACGATGAAGTTCCCTGGTGGATTCTTTGAAGTGAATGAAGTCAAGCAAGTCGCCATAATTATCTAAATCTACATCATAAAAATCCTCATCTCTATTCAGTAGTTTATTTGCTGAAAAGCCACCATCATCACTATCCAAGTGCTGTCTGCCAGGTTGCCATCATTTACCCAGGGTCTCCTCTGCTGTCCTTTTTACTTTTTTTTATTTGTCCAAGCGATGCAAACTCCCCATGTCTATCCCTATTTCTAATGAGCATTCTAGAAGTGTTCACACCGCGGGAAGGTACCATCTTGCTGAGTTTCAGCTAGCTTAAGAAATTCCTTCATATTAAACCTTTCATTTTGTTTCTTTTTAACAGTGCCACCGCCTTCACGGCAACACCACTTCACTTTCAAGGTAGCGTGTTAATAACGCCTCAAAAATCCATCTAACGCAAACTTAACGCAGCATCAGCACAGACGCAGGATTAACATGTTAGCAAATTAAAATGATAGAAACACAGATGATAGGAAGAGATCCCACAGAACAGATTGGCAGGAAAGACAAAAGCACTGCAGCGAACCCAGCCTGGAGTACTAACATCAAACACAAAGACTCATGTGCCGACACAGCACCCCTGGTGCTAGGGCATCGTAAAGTGGTGGTACGCGAGTGATATGTTCCCTCGAGCATCTAGACCTATAGAAAAGAGATAAATACCAACATCGCGCCGCAATATAAAGGTCAAGGAACTAGAAAGTACAGGACAGTTATAAGTCTTTTAGCCTTTGACTCAACCTTCAAAAGCCGGATGAAACCATAGCCCCCGCCCCCCACAGATATAGCAGTTACTATTCCAAATTTACAGGGGCCGGAATTGAAAAACCCTTTAAAGTGGAGTAACTTGAGAAGAGAAAAAAAAGTCCGCACTCTAAACAGAACTCCCATTCTTGAGCCCCAAGCAACCACTGTGATTGAGGTTTTCAAAACATTTTTTGTTTATGAAGGCAAGGAGTTATATCAAGAGGAGAGACGAAGTACCGTAAAGAGATAGACAAAATTAATGTTTAGAGAGAGGGATTTAGAAGTTGGTGGTCTGCCTATTTTAAAAATGAATCTGTTAATCAAGACTCCTATGAGCACGTACCCCAACCCTGATAATATCTATCCAATCAGCGAGAATGGAACTCAGAAAGATTAAAAACGAGAGCAATTAAAGTAAAGAGGAGCAGAATGAATGATGTTAATACGAATGAAATCATCAATCCGACTATGATGGGATAGAGTCGAAGTGCATGTAGAAGAATCATTGATGAAAAGCAGAATAAAGTAGAGACTAAAAACAGAACCCCTGAGGACACCACCGATGTAACAGAAAAAAGAGAGTCCGCCCACATCATACAAATAACTAATGATATACCACTGTAAACAATATGATATATAATCGATTATTATTGAAATGAAAATATAATAGGCTAGTAATAATATTATTAAAGTAAGCCATAAAAGAGAAGTGAAGTCAGAAATAAACCCATAATAGGATAATGAGGTAATCGCTTATGGTGGCAGAGTAGCCAAGGGCCGCGGGCCGAGTAAACCGGCCACCCGCCCAACCCACATCCTATAGAGAATCTAATTCATGAGCCCCAGCGCCACAAACCAAGAGAAATCAAATACACCCATTATTAATGAACCTCACTTGAGTGACAGTGTGCCATAACCTCGAACATAGCAGATGTGTTTATTTATTCAGCAGTGATTATTCTCGACTAATCACGAAAGCGTATAGTATTAAGAACTGAAAAAAAAGAAGAGGTAAAGAATTTCCAACAGACTGATCATACTAATCCAGAAGCTATGACAGAAATGAGGTCAAAAATCTTAAAAGAATCCAAGTGAGAGCCACGAGCATAGTTAGAGAAGGTATATCGAGAATCTACCCAATTCCAATTTTTTTATTTACCAGCAATTAGGGAACAAATTATAGCAACGACTATACCTTAATTATACTGAACTTAGCGTATAATTAATGCTATAGAGTATAATATTTAGAATGTGCCTATTGTTCCTTTCATATATGTACTTAATAGGTACAAACACTAGAGGCGTTATATTGGGCTTAAAGAAGTCAACTAGCATTGTGCTTTTATACAGCTGGCTGTCTTTCGTGCCAGATCTACTGTCTCCGCTCCAACACAACACTTCTTCCTCAAGACTACCAGGAATGAAAGAGCATGGACCTCACGTCCCAGGCCTCTACCCGGCCCCTTCCGGCATGCCAACAGCTCGAATATCATAAATCTTACCAGAGTCACGGCAAGAGCAACCCACACTCAAAGTTGGAAAAAATGGACAGGTTAACTTAGGCAGCTCTGATCAGAACCATCACAAATCCAGAGAAAATAAGATATGCGAAAGAAAAGAAATAAAAGAAATATTAATCCCACGCAATATCCTTCGAAGAGCCATAATTTTCTTGAAATTACTGGAGAACCCAAACAAACGTACAAATTTAAGAGAGGAACAGCACCATAAATCTAGAAAAGATATGTATTGCCATAGTACCTATGATTTAATCTGGAATAAGAGAGTGCAAACAACAGAATCAATTCCAAAGAACCGAATAAGAGTGAAAGAACGAAGTGAATGATTACAAGAACATAGTGCATATGGAACAAGAAGAGTAAGTTTGGCAAGAAGTGCCCATGCCCGAAGAACGTATTCTCCGGTATGACCAAAAAGTGTAAAGAACAAACACAAGAGTAGTTGCATTGCGTGCAGATTTATGAGTTCATAAATAAAGAAAACATATGTCACTCGTCTCGTATGCTCCCTGAAAAGAATCGTTCGACACCAAATATAATAATTGTCTTTGAATGAATGATATCTACATACTCTATGCATATGGAGGCTATGAAGTTGCGAAAGACTGCAGCGGATTTGTCAGGCAACAATATCGAAATCACAATCATCACCTACTAATATTAGCATTAATGTTTTTTCGATCTTGAAAAATGTATGCATCTGCCCTGCTAGTTCTGAGATCAAAAGGAAGGAAATAATATCTATGAGGGCGTCTTGAATTCTTAAAGATTACTAGGAACCACAGGGTATTATTCGCGCAAAAGAGATAATGAATTTGTATATATTATTAGAAGACATCGGCAAGAAAGACCGGAGTGCATATTTTGCGAACCTGCTCATTCCCCATTAACAAACTTAATCCCGTCAAGGGGTGGTACGACAACCTGTTCAAGTCACAGGCAGTATGGCAGATAAAAACATATAGCGCTGTTCAAAAGATCAGTAAAAAGACTAGTCGAGAGAGCCGTCGCTTCAATTATCAAGTAGCTAGAAGCAACCCAAATGCCCAAATCCGCCCCGATCAAGTGCGGAAGAAAAATCTCTACCGAATAAAAAAGGCAATAGATGGGAGATGTATGGAGAGATAAATGCACTGTGATTGTAAAAGCATACGTAATGAATTATTAATACTGTGATATTTTTGGTGTCATTAATTGAACCGAAAAAACATTTAATCCTCCAAGGAAATTTGAAAGCCCGAAAGTAAATACTGAGTGTGCCACAATGAATAAAGACATATTACTTTCAGAATTGACGTCCATAAACACTGAAAAAGAAAGAAAATACGAGGACCTATCAACCTACGGTTAATGACACTAAAAACAATTGGTGTAAATCCGATGTCTTTGGGACTCAAAAAATAATCGAATCGTATTAATGCCGAGTTTTACAAATATACCACCAATTGATGAAATAGAGAAATGAGTATATGTTAGGGAAGGCTGATAACATTATCAAAAATCCCATATGGATACAAAACACTTTCCTATCCTATTCTGCATAGTACCTGATATTGAAGCTTCCCGACCTAATACCCCCCACCTACTTATACATATATTACTCCTTATCACGCGTAACCCATAAACACACAAATATCAAGTTTGCTTGTAGTACATTGAACCTAGTGATTAAACATCTTCCACACAAAAAATATAAGAATATATCCCTCTATCAGCAGTATATGTGATGATACATCTATGAGATAAATTATCCAAATGATTTTCTCGAATATATTACCAAATAGTAAGGTTTATCAAAAAAAGCATGAAAATCTTCTGTTAGGAGAACAAGAGCAGAAGCATAAGAATATTGTAGTAGTAGGAAGAAAGATTTACCACAGAACATCGAAATTAGGAGACTCGAGATTCTCGAGATCGTGTACAGAAGTTTATATTTACAAAAGCACATACTCCACCCTTCAAACGGAAATTATAAAAATAAGTTATAGTTGGGTATATTAAACGAGTTAGAGGATTCGGGGTCTCAGACAAGAGCATAAAATTAGTTTAGAGTTAGAGAGTAGTATCTCCATGGATGCAGGAGTTATGAGTGCAAGCCATGATTTTGTAAATCAAAGAAAGCCACGCCTGCTGCAAATCATTATTTTTCTATCATACACGCACACGCACCCACACACGCAACACAAAAAAAAAAAAAAAAAAAACGTAACAAAAAAACGTAACAAAAAAATAGGAAAATGAGGAAATTATTTGACGCTAAAACCTAATTTTAAAACGATAAAACCATATTTACAGCCAATATCTAAATATATGAATAATCCAGAAATTAAAAACACTCACACACTCACACCTCTCACGAAATTGCGTTAA
Source organism: Trachelipus rathkii (assembly GCA_015478945.1). Lineage (NCBI taxonomy): Eukaryota > Metazoa > Arthropoda > Malacostraca > Isopoda > Trachelipodidae > Trachelipus > Trachelipus rathkii. The sequence continues at coordinate 12,931 of JABUQX010131256.1, read as the reverse complement.
AAAAAAAATACTATTGAACAACTAAAAAAGTAGATAAATCTGTATCCAATAAAATAATGCTGTCCAATAGGTAAATTTTGCGCTAAAAACCAAGTTGGAGAAACGCTAAAAATCTAAGTAAAAAGGATAAAAGGGGAAAAAAAAAAACAAAACCAGCACTAGCTATTTCGATACGAACTAGATCTATTATGAACCTAAAAGTTTCTACATAATTTTTCACTCCAAAAAAGTAAAAAAGTTCGAGCTAGTATCGGCCATTAACCCGATACCGTACCATCAAAAGGCTGATACGACCTAATACCGATTACTATCGTACATCCCTAATTATATATATAAATATATATATAATATATATATAGTAAATATTATAAATATATTATATATATATAATAAAATATATATATATATATATTATATATATAATATATATATAATATAATAACATGGTGGTGTATTAAAAAATAGACATTCTTCCTATATATAATAATATATTTATATAATATATATACAAATATATATAATATATATATATATATATATATATAATAATATAAAGATATATAATATATATATATATATAATATATAAATATATATATATATATATATATATAATACTTATAATATATAAATATATATATAAATATATACATATATATATATATATAATATATAATTATAATACCTATATATCATATATACAAAGTAGAAGAATGTTCTATTTTAATACACACCCATGTATTTGCTGAATTAGCTTTTAACGCCATTATCTAATTTAGGCCTATATTAAATAAATCACAAGGAATTTTAACTTGAATGATCATGCTTATTTAAGAAAAGACAAAGATATGCCGAGAGAGTACAATGTAGAGCAACAAGGATGATTTTGAATGAAAGAGCTAAATATGAGAGGAGGAAGGAGTTTGGAATGTTTTCTATAGATAGGTAATTTTTCAAAGAGAATATGATACAAGTCCTAAATAATTTGGTAATTGTGTAACAAATTAAGAAAAAAAGATACATTTTAATTACATATGCCAACAACATTGAAGGTGGAATGTTCAAATATTGCAATGCAGTTACATTCTCAGAGTTCTAAATATGAAAGAATACCTGAAGGTGGTTCAGTTGAAAGTATCATGTGTGGCTTCGTAGGTCATTTTCTTTTGGCTTGCCTCTTGTGAGTGAGTTCTGAAGTATCCCTACACACACAAACCAGCATAATCTCGCAAGCATTAGCCTTCATTTCAATGGCTTAATAGCTTTATTCCATACAGAAAATCCTGATGGGAATCTTTTCTCGTTTATCAAACTGACAGCTTTTTTGTTTCCCCCCCCAAACAAAAAAAACCCTAGGATCGTGGGAAAATGGATTTTAAGGACATGTTGCATCGAGTTGATGGATTTTTCCCAGAGAGTACTGCCACTAAACTGAGTGTAGTTATCACTCTTTGTTGCCTAAGAACAGATATAATTCCCTTTAACTTCCCAAGCTCGCTTTTCTCCCTTCAAAACTCGTCAAAATGCAGGATTCCTTTACAAGTTGTCGAATTTGTGGCCAACAAAAAATACCTTCCTTAACCTTTGTATCACTCAATCTAGGAAATTTGTCTCGTAAGTACTTAAAGGCCTCTCATTCCTGGTTCATACCTGACAAAATTTTCATGAGAAACAGCTTTATATGAAGGGTGGAAGAACATCTTTTGGCCACAAGAGACTCAGCAACAACATTTTTCTCGCTAAAGTCAAGATTTCTTGCAGGCCTGTCCACTTAAATGTAATGTGCTTTCCTATCCCTTACTGTCCACATACGATAAAAAGCAGCGAGGTACTTAATGTACCCTTGCGAATCCTTTCAATGACTTTGAGTCGCCAAGATTTCCACCTGTTTGGTGTTAACCGATATTTGATTTGAGTCGAACGAGCGGTCATGTTTGCATAAGCTTCCTTCATGTGAATTGCATGAACACCAGGAATAGAAGGAAGATGGTTATAGAAGTCTATGAATAGCCTCCATTCAGTTGGATCATGGTTCAAATTCAAACATTTCATCAAGTCATTAACGTAACGTCGCAGCAACCAAACAGATTGTCTTTCCTCTCAAAAAGGGAAGCAGATCCCTCTGACGTTCTCTGTACTGTGAGACCCTGACATCATGTTAGAGAAGGTTCCATTGCTGTAGTCTTGACCCAAGAAGTTCTGCCTTCTTCTTTGACAAGTCAAGGTCTCGAATGAGATCACTCAATTCCGCTTGACTCAGTCGGTGCGGTGTATCATCGTTTACTTCAAAATCTGGGTCATGGGATGTGGAAGGCTTGTTGGGTTCTTCTTCTTCTACACTGTCTTCATTTTCTACTTCAAGCTCATAATGTTGAGGTTGAGGTGGAGTAGGAACTGGTAGACTATCTGAATGTGGGAATAGGTCGAATAGCAGTCGGTGAAGATTCGGGTATCTCAAACTGTTACCTTTTTCTTACTTGACAATTCACTACCTTTATAGGTGCGAGTGTAAGCAGAAGTAGCAGTCATCGTATGGTTTTGTTAGCGTTCCGCCAACATAGGCACAGCAAAAAAGCCATACATTCCGTTTTTTTGTTTGCCATTCTTCGTACGATAACTGTAAGCAAGAGTCTGCCACATATCATTTGTGGAAATCCCATGACTTATCCTGGTCCCCTCACTTTCATACCAACAATAATGCTGATAGGGCAAGTCTTCAACATGAAGGCCTCAGATTGCGTTCTTGTGACGAAAATGCTGTTCACCACATGGTGTAACAAATGTATTCACTAATTTACACATTTTCGTGCATTTTGATTATATAACAAATTTTACCACTTCAATAGCACTCCAAAAACGCAGAAATTCTGAAAAAAATTAAACATAAATCAAAAAAATAAAAACCATTAACACATATGAAACTCGCTCAGTG
>JABUQX010131255.1:0-20328 GCA_015478945.1 Trachelipus rathkii | reverse complement strand
CGGTATGCTTCGTTCAGCTCAATTTGGGTGTTTAACCGTTTTTCCATTTATCATTGAAACGCTTTCGCGTTTTACGTGCGCCCTTCAATATATATATGTATGTATGTATTTATATATATATATATATATGTATGTAATGTATGTATGTATGTATGTATGTATGTATGTATGTATGTATGTATGTATGTATGTATGTATGTATGTGTACGTACTTACCCTTACTACTAAGTGCTTTAAATAATATTAAATTTGAAAAATTATCTCTAGGATCACCTATGAAACTTTCACAACTCAAAAGCGACGACTGATCTTCTCTACGACTAAAACAAAGGATTCAGGAAAAGAAACAAAAGGAGAAAGAAGTGTTACTGAAGGTAATGTAAAACAATAATTTAAGAATTGGTCATTTACATTTCCTGTAAAATTCATAATATATATATATATATATATATATATATATATATATATAACTATATAACATATATATATATATATATATATATATATATATATACCTATATATATATATACTATATATATATGCTATATATATATATATATATATACAGTATATATAATAATAATATATATATATATATACTATATATATATATATATATATATATATATATATATATATATATATATATATATATATATATATATATATATATATATATATATAAAAATATAAATATTTATATATATATAAATATATATATATATATATATATATATATATATATATATATATATATATATATGGTCAGCCTCTAGAAGAGCCACAATCCATATCTCAAAAACTACAACAACTACCAGGAAAAGGAATACATTGCTGGAATGCTGGTCCAATTTTAGTGCGGAAAATGTAAAAAAAAAAAAAAAAAAAAAAAAAAAAAAAAAAATATATATCTCAAAAACTACAATAGCTACAGCGAAAAGGAATACATTTTTGGAATCCTCGTAAAATTTTGGATAGGAAAATGTAAAAAAAAAAAAAAAATAAAAAATATTATTGTTAATAATTATAGTATATGATTAGAGGGTAGAGACCTTTTATTGGTTACTCGTTAAAATAAATAGACTTTCTATTAAATTTTGCTTTTTTAACTAAAGAATACCCCAAGGGTATACCGCACCGATGGCAGGAGTCGGGGTCTCTCGGCCTTCCGGGGAACTACGGGGTAGGACTAATTCCCCCCCTCCGGGGAGGGTCTCCAGAACCCCCGCTCTTTGGTATTTGGGTGTCGCGGGGGTTCCTCCGCCCCTCCCCTACGGGGTATGGAAAACGTCCCCCCTGTGTTCCCCGTCGGCTCGAGCCCCCTAAATTGCCTTGTAATACCTTTACAAATAATATATATATATACTATGTCCCAGCACCCTAAAAAAAATAGCCAATTTTTTGTTTAATTTTTTTTTTTTTTTTTTTTTTTTCAACCAAAATTTTACAAGGATTCCAAAAATTTATTTCTTTTCGCTGTAGCTTTTAGTTTTCGAGATATGATTTTTTTTTTTTTTTTTTTTTTTTTTACAGTTTCTGCAATAAAAGACCAGCATCCCAGCAATGTATTCCTTTTTCCTGTATAGCTGTTGTAGTTTTTGAGATATGGATTGTGTCTCTTCTAGAGGCTGGTTTATATATATATATATATATATATATATATATATATATATATATATATATATATAATATATATATATATATTCATATATATATATATAACTTAACTCTATATAATATCTATATATATATATATATATATATATATATATATAACCTTCATTCTTCCAAAATTGTAAATGACCATAAATTGAGACACGAGAGGAAATTAAAGTCTCTTAACTTGAACCTGATTAACACTAATCCTGATAATTTAATTTTTAATTACTCCTCTAAAATACTATCATTAGATGAGAAAAGAATTCTAAGTTTGGGTCTCAACTTTTGTTTACCGCGTTTTCGCATTGATTATTTAAAATACTTGCAATCTTTCGAAAAACTAATTTATATACTTAAACCTTTTGATATTTACAAAGCCGATTTTAAATTAGTCACCCATAAAATAAAACAAATTGCTTTCATTATTACTATAAATTTAAATCTTCAAAAAAATTTCATTTTTAATTTTAAATCAGATTTTTACTTTAAAGTCCCTCAATCAAAGATCATTCTTTAGTTTTTGTAAACCTGATAAGGTCAAGACAGTTTATTCTAAATAGATCCGAACTATATTGATAAAGGTAACTAATGATCTTTCCGACACATCGAAATTTAAGCTTCAAAAAGCTATAGATTCTTTGAAACTATCACTAAATTTGGAAGATAAAATAAATAGAAATTTATGTAAGCTCCTGAAATCTGATAAAATAAACAAATCCACTTTCAATGACCTATATTCCAGAGGCTCTTCCCCCGGCATCCTGTACGGTTAACCAATGGTCCATAAACCTAACATCCCGCGATTCGTCCTATATTAGCAGCATATAAAACACAATTATAACCTTGCTAAGTTTCTAGTCCCCCTCTTATCCCCCTTTGCCTCAAACTCTTAATTTATACCGTACGCAATTCCTACGATTTTAAAGATTGGTTATTTTCTATTAACAATTTACATACCTTTCATATGACCAGTTTTGACATTGAATCCCTCTACACAAATATTCCCACTGACTATGTCATTAATCTTATCATTAACACTATTTTTAGTTCCACCGATATTTTCAACAATTTTAATAGACAAGAATTTAAGTATTTATCGATTTAGCAACTAAGGACACCTATTTTTTCTTTAATAATGAACTATATTGCCAATCAAATTCCTTAGCTATGGGCTCCCCCCTTAACCTTAGCAAACTTTTACCTTAATCATTACGAAACTATGTGGCTGAATCAATGTCCCCCCCCCCAGTTCAGACCCTCTTTTTATAAGAGGTATATGGATGATACTTTTTTATTATTTTCTGATAAAAACAATGTACCCTTGTTTTTTAATTATCTAAATACACAACTCCACAACATTAAATTCACTAGAAAAGATGAGAGTAACAACACTCTATCCTTTCTCGACCTTTTAATTAATAAATCATCTTTCAACTTCACTACAGAGATCTACAGAAAAAAGACATTCACCGGTCTTGGATTAAATTTTTTTAGTCATACTCCTTTATTATACAAATGTAACAAACAGCATAAAAACTCTTCTACATAGAGCCTACCATTTAACTTCTTCCTATTTTTTAATGCATAAAGAGTTTAACTTCCTCCATAGTTTTTTCACTTCTATAGAACTATTTCCATTCTTCATTAATCCAGAAGTCTATTTATTTTTATTTAAATGCCAGATTTGAACCCAAACTAATTTATAGTCAAGCTAAAAAACGTGACATTTTTATCAGATTGCCCTATTACGACTCTCTCTCTCTCTCTCTCTCTCTCTCTCTCTCTCTCTCTCTCTCTCTCTCTCTCTCTCTCTCTCTCTCTCTCACTCTCTCACTCGCTCTCTCTCTCTCTCACTCCCTCTCTCTCTCTCTCTCTCTCTCTCTCTCTATATATATATATATATATATATATATATATATATATATATATATATATATATATATATATATATATATATATATATATATATATATATATATATATATATTTTCTTCTCTATATATATATATATATCTATCTCTATATATATATATATAGCACTATATATATATATATATGTGAAATTTTGGTTTAGAGCGACAACTATCATCGATCCATATCTCAAAAACTACAATAGTTACAGGAAAAAGAAATACATTGTTGGAATCCTGGCAAAATTTTATTGCGGAAACTGTAAAAAAAAAAAAAAAAAAGAAAAAAAAAAAAAAATCATATCTCAAAACCTACAATAGCAAAAGGAATACATTTTTGGAATCCTTGTAAAATTTTCGTAAGGAAAATTTAAATAAATAAATAGATAAATAAATAAAATAAATATTAGCTATTTTTTTAGGAGCAGGGACCATATTGCTCATATAACAATGGCTTGCCAGGGATTACGGCAATGTAGGGAGGGCTCGAGCCGACCTTGGGGAACACAGGGGGACGTTTTCCATACCGTAGGGGCGGAACCCCGCGACACTAAATACCAAAAGGCAGGGGTTCCGGGAGACCCTCCACGGAGGTGGTCCTACCATGTAGTTCCCGGAAGGCCGAACGACTCCTGCCATCGGTGCGGTATACCCTTGGGGTATTCTTAGTAAAAGAAAAAAAAGCAAAATTTAATAGAAAGTCTATTTATTTTAACGAGTAACCAATAAAAGGTCTCTAAATAGGCTCTCTAATCATATTACTATAATTATTCGCAATAATATTTTATTTTTATTTTTTTTTTTATTTTCCTATCTAAATTTTACCAGGATTCCAAAAATGTATTCATTTTCCCTGTATTATAATTTTAGAGATATATATATATATGCTATATATATATATATATATATATATATCTTAATATATATATATTAACTTATATATACATATATATATATATATATATATATATATATATATATATATATATTTTTTTTTAACATATAACTAATTGGACCAGCATTCCAACAATGTATTCCTTTCCCTTTGGCTATTGTAGTTTTTGAGATATGGATTGATGAGAGTTGTCGCTCTAAACCAATTATCACCCTATATATCTATATATCTATATATCTATATATCTATATATCTATATATATATATATATATATATATATATATATATAACTGCTCTCTTTATAATATATATATATATATATATATATATATATATATATATTATTTCGTTCAAAGGCTCCTGTTAAGCCGCCGACTTAAATTTCAACTCAATTCCTTTTATTATGGCAACCTAGTGGCGAAGAAAATAGAACTTCTCTGAGTCAAAAAAATAATTCCGTTTTCTTTAAGACTAGGCAAACTCTGTATATGCCTGCCGACTCTAGTAGCAGTCATTTAAAAAAAAAAAAAAAAGTCCCAAAATAAAATAAAGAAAAATTTTCTTTATAAATATAAATATTAGTACAAAAAATATAAATTTTCATATATATATATATATATATATATATATATATATATATATATATATATATATATATACTATATATATATAATATATATATATATATATATATATATATATATATATATATATATATATATATATATACTATATATATATATATATATATATATATATATAATTTTTTAATTGGTAGTCACCGAACCTCTATACCATGAATGGGGTTCATTACAAGCCACCGCAGTTCATGTTTTTGGTCAGTTGAAATTGAGTTAAATGTTTTTTCCTAACCAAGTGGATTAGAATGCATAGATTATCTAGGCTTGATAGCAAAAATCCTGCTTCGGTTCAACATGTGCGCGGCTTCGCCGCGCACATGGGTTAGTAGCTCGTGTAAGTAAGAAACAAGCATGTGTGTGTGTGCGTGTGTGTGTGTGTGTGTGTGTGAGAGAGAGAGAGAGAGAGAGAGAGAGAGAGAGAGAGAGAGAGAGAGAGAGAGAGAGAGAATTTGTATATTATATAAGACTGTTCTGTTGTATATGTTTTTTTTATGTTTTTGGTGATATGTGGGTATCGAGATTAGTTTGCCGTAAATTGTAATTAAATATTACACAAAATCTCCAACTGACGTCAATTATTTTGCGTCCGTTCAGGTAGTCGGACCGAGATTCAAACTCTCGCTCTTTAATCCACTGAGCTACCGGGAACTCTGTGTGTGTGTGTGTGTGTGTGTGTGTGTGTGTGTGTGTGTGTGTGTGTGTGTGCATGTGCGTGTGCGTGTGCGTGTATTTTGATAGGTTTAATTTATTATGTTATTTATTTGGTACCTTTTTTTAATAATTAACAATTTCACTTCTAGGCTTGACCAAGGAAAAATCCTCTTACACCCAATATCCGACCTCTTCTCTAAAAGAAAACACAGATGGAAAAGATACCACTAAAGAAGAAGGTGGAATAATAATAGTTCTAAAATAATAAATCTTTCTTTAAATATATAAAACACGACGAAAGAAGTAGAAGAAACTTTCCATAAGAAAATTCTAATACAAATGAAACTAAACACAGTATGAAATTGCTTCAGATTCTTCGGTTTACTTATCCTTCGAAACTTTGAACGAATGCTTCAGCAAAGATTGTTGTTTATTAATAAACAATTTAGGCATATATATATATATATAGCCAATTATTAATATTATATATATATATATATATATATATATTATATATAATATAATATATATATATAGATATTATAGTATAATATATAATATATCTTATATATATATATAGTATATTATTATATATTATATATATGGACCTTTTCTGTTTTACGCTTGAGTTATTTATTTGAATTTTTATTTTAGTTTGTTTTGTTTTTTTTAATATATTTCTAGTATATATGATAACTAGCCGCCCTACAATCAATTTAAGTGATCACGGATATGTTCAACAAAATATATTAAGATCCTTTTACGTTTTTTACGACTCCGCTCAGCTTTTAATGTTTTTTTTGTTAACCTAAAGAATCACCCAAGGGTAAACCGCCCAAAATTGGCCAGGGTCGGCAGGTCTCTCGGCCTTCTCTGGAACGACAGGCGGCTAGGACTATTTTCCCCCTCCAGGGAGGGTCGTCTCCGGCACCCCCACTCTTTGGTATTTGGGTGTCGCGGCGGGTTCCTCCACCCCTCCCCTACGAGGTATGGAAAACGTCCCCCCTCTGTCCCCCGTCGGCTCGAGCCCACCCTAATAATTTTTTTTTCGCCTTTTGTTACTTTTATTGTGTCTTACATTATCTCTGTAATACTAGCCTTTCTTACTTACGCTCAGATTCCACAACAATGTAATTGGTTTTTCTGTAAGTGTCGTATTTTCGAGATATTTCATTTTTATCATAATATACACTTAATGGGAATGGAGCACTTTTAAGAGTTACGCCAGTAGAGAACTTGCTTCCCACAGCTTGACAGCCTAAAAGCGGAACTATGATTTTGTATTGAGCTGTTAATAGAAATACTAAGTTAATTTTCATCCGATCCCAGGCAAGGTTAAGGATATGAAAAAAATTTGTCTTTTTACATACCTTAAAGCGAAAAGGCCGATAAAATAATCTCTACCAATCAACATACGGCGCTATATAGCAGATAAAGTTATACTCCGTCACTCACAGCAAACGAAAGGCCTTTCCTTAGTAAATACTGTAATCTATTCAAAGCAAAAGAATAAAATCGTATAAAAAAAAAACAAACATTGACATTAAATTAAACAATCTCTACATACTCATGGCGTGATACTTTCATGAAATGGTTCTTAATAATTATTAATTAAGGATTGTAAAGTCGAGTGTAGTTCTTATTTAATAAAAGGTTTTCACAAATTTCATTGCTTTGACAGACAATATAACTTATAGAAAAAATGGATTTTCAATGTTGTTTTACTTAATCTAATTTTGCAAGGGTCAAAGTGAAGAAATGGCCCTCATCCACCCCTCTCTCGTCCATCATCCACTGGGGAATTGTCAAATCCTGTTCTGCGTGGCACAGGTTTCTTCATTAATATTGGCACATTCACGGTTTCATGTCTAATTTTCACTGTGTCAAATACCACCTCTTCTTCCTTCTGGAAGAGACTGGAATCTTCTGCTTTTAACTAAAACTCAGGTGTCTAGATTCTCCGATAGGAAACCTTACCCTGTTCAATCTCACTGTCTTAAAGGTTATTCTCACCCCTCGCACCTACCAATTCTTGGGTCTTCCTAGGATGAAATAATTTTCCTCAATTAATTAAATAATTTCAAATAATAGACTGTAAACACATCGTGATTTTTACATTCGAGTGATTGCTTATTCATATGTCATAATATGCTGTCTAACATTACTCTTTTCTCGTTTTTTCTGGAATAGCTGCCGTTTGCATTAGGAATCAGCAAAACATCAAGTCTTTCTACGATCACTTGCGTCTGACACAGATCAAGGCCACTTGTATCAACATATCATTTTTAGCGGCCCCTAAGCGTCTAAAAGTATGTTTTCCTGTTACACATGCACAACACTCTCCAACACCAGGAAAAGCTAGTACCCCTCGAAAAGGATCTTCATTTCCCTTTCTTTTTGAATACGTGAGTCTCATATTGTTGACCGGAATTATATTACAGTTTTTTTTTGTGTCTGTGCCTGTTTTTCGGTGCTGCGATTGGTCATTTAGCTCTTCAGCTGGGGTTATTTCCCTCCCTCAGAGATGGGCACTTGGAGCTCCACGGGGGTTTTCTTCTACGTTCAACAAAGATAGAATTAATGGCGTCGGATCATATTGAGGACTGAATCGGATAATAACTATTGAAGTAATATCATAATAAAATCCCTCCGTTCATGAAATAAATCTACAACACATAATCATCTAATCATCATATCATCATAATCTAATTAAATACCATTAATTTTTGCATTTTTGTTAAAAATCATTTTTTTAGAATCATATCAAATAATTCATACATAATCTATTGCTGGATTATATAACAATTAAATTGTCTAGTGGACTGATATCCACCTAACATTCACCATAGATGCAGTCAAGATTTTAAAAGATCACTTACTCACACAATGTTATATTTTTCAATTAATTCGTGATATCTTATTCACTGTATTATCATAATCATAATAATCAATAATAATCATTAATAATCATAATAATCATTATAGACATAGATCGTGCGCAGGTAATAATCATAAGTCTATAATCATAATTATAATATAAATTGTGTATAATATAGTGGATACCTGGTATAATTATAATATATAATTATAATTATGAATGTTGGAGCTAAGTCCAACCTTCTTTTATATAGAGGTGAGCATAAAAATCTGTTTAGATGCCCTTATTGTGAATAATTACTATATAATAAAAAAAATTAATAAAAATAAAATATAAAATTTTCCATATCCCTTTAATTTAATAGACTTGATGCTTTTATTATATTTTATTATTCAATAAATCATAAAACATAAACGGTAGTATAACATACCAAGTTTTTCTCTCTAGATTCATACATATTAAACTATCTTAAACAAGTAAGAAACAGTTAATTTATAAACATATATACATTATAATTATTTTATAATAAATATAAATTTAAATATAAAATGCTGAAGATTCGTTTCCGCATTATCAATTAGAATTTCCACTTTTTGAAATAATGTGAGTTTTTTTTAACTGTTTATAATTATTATTAAAAATAATGATATAATTATAATAAAATTTTATACTTTTAGGAATAATATTGGAAATAAATTTAATTATTTTCTTTCATAATAATAATAGTGAATATATAACTACTCGAGTATGAGCCTATGCTAATTATATCCCAAATAACAAATGGCAAAATAACAGTAAAAATTTTTTTAGTTATAATAATCCAATAACAATGAATAAATATAATAATAATAATATAGTAGATGAAAATGCAAACAGGATGAAAATGAAAATAGAAAAAATTGCGCAAACAAGGTGAAAAATGAACACTAATTACGTAATTAGGTACACGATGATCAAACACAGCGCGCAGATAAAAATAAAAATATAGAAAAAATGAATAGTAGAGATGTGATAAAGAGATAAATAATCAAGAAACCCATAATATGTTATTATATTCTAGAAAAAAAGATATATTTTAACATATTAATTAAAATTGAACATTATAATATTATTTATCTAAAAAATTATTTAAATAAATTATAAGAATAAAAAATTTGCAATTAAGTAAAAAATTAAAATAAGAAAAAAAAATAAAAATAAAAAAATAAAAATAAAAATAAAAATAAAAAATAGAATAGAAATAGAAATAGAATAAATAATAGAAATAGAAATAGAAAATTAGAAATAGAAATAAAAATAGAAATAGAAAGAAATAGTAATAGAAATAGAAATTTGAAATTAGCAAACAGAAATAGAAATAGAAAAAAAAATAAATAAAAATAAAAAATATAAAATAAAAATACAAAATAAAAATATAAATAAAAATAAAAATAAAATTAAATTAATAATAAATAATAGAATAATGAAAATAAAAATAATAATAAAATAATTATAATAATAATAATAATAATAATAAGTAATAATAATAATAATAATATTAATAATTAATAATTTTTATTTTTTTTGTTTTTTTTAATTTATAATTTATAATTATAAATTATATTATAATATATAATTAATAATTATGATTATTTAATTATAATAATAATAATAATAATAAATGAATATTTATAATTAATAATAATAATAATAATTATAATAATTTTAATAATAATAATAATGATAATGATCAATGATGAAAAAAATAATAATAATAATAATAATAATAATAATAATAATAATATATTATTATTATTATAATAATGCTATATTATATATATCTATATATATATATATATATATATAATTATAATATATATTATATTTACACTATAGACATACTATATCACATAATATAAAGATAATATAATATATATATATATATATATATATATATATATATATATATATAATATATATGCTAACATATATATATATATATAATATATATATATATATATACTATATAATATTACATACTATAATAGTATATATATATATATATATATATATATATATATATATTATATATATATTATATATATATTATATATGTACAATCGGCTTTCAGATATTCCCCACCCACCTCTATTTTAATTAAATATCGAAAGGGCTTGGCGGTCAATATTTTTCTTCAGAGGCCACGCCCACTTTGCATTGTTATATATATATTATATATACTATATATAATATATATATATATTATACTATATTATAATTATAATATACTATCTATATATATACTATATATATATATTATTATATATATATAATATAGTATAATATAATATATAGAATATTCATTTTTGTTCCTTCGTGAGGCCACGCCCACTTTGCCATATATACTTATTATACTTATATATATATATATATATATATATATATATATATACTATATATTATATATATATATATATATACTATATATATAGTATTACTATATCCTTACTACAATTACTACCTATACTGCCTTGACAGATCATATTTACGACGTGAGCCAACATCATTACTATACATATATAATATATATATATATATATTTATATATAGAAATATTCATTGCTTCGGAGGCCACGCCCACTTTTGCATATATATATATACTATATAATATATATATATATATATATTATATATATAATATATAGTATATATTATATAACTTATTATATATATACCTATAATATATATATATATACATATATATATATATTATTATATAATAACTATATATATATATAATCTTTATCACGTATCTCGCTAGCATTCAGGAGAACGATTCACACCCGCTATTATCCTTACGAACCCTCTACTCTTATATATATATTAATATACGTCAATAATATATTATCCCTATATATGTATTATATTATATAATATATAACCTTCTCTATTATATATATATATAATATAATCTATATATATATATAATATATACTGGCCTATTATATATTATATATATATACCTTATATATATAATATATATATTATATATAGATATATAATAGGGGGGCGGGGAATATTCATTTTTTTTCGTTCAAAGGCCAGCCCACTTTTCTATAACACGTTTATTCTCGTACTATATTATATATATAATATAATATATAATATAATAATAATATATAGATATGATCTTACTACTCTATATTATTAATGATAATGATAGTAATACTATTAATATATATATATATTATATACATATATATATATTTCCTATAATATATAATATAATGTGACCTTTGTAAGAAAACCTTTACACTGGCCAACGCCAAAAAAATTTTTTTTTTTTTGCTGCCCCAAGAAATATTTTATCGAATTTTATAGTATATCGGGGCTGTGCTGACTTTCAGAAATGACATTAGGATTCCCCAAGATTGGCATCTAGCTTCTTGACGACAACAGGGCTGTTCCACACCCTATACTCAAATCATATACAACAATAATCTTTATATTAATGCCCAAATTTTACCAGTAATTATCGCCTTTATTTCTTTTTAAGCGGGCCCTACCTTATAATATACTTTATTTTTTCTTTTATTTACAACACAGAGCTACTTCTAGAAGTATCAGTTAAAAAGAGAACGGAGGAGACCGTTGAAACTAATTTCATAATGCCCCATCTGAAACCAAAGAAGAAAATATTACTAACTTTGTGAAGCAAGCCTATCTGGCATACTTTGGAATGAAACTCGGATACCGTAAACGCTTGGGCTCCCCCATATGGTCTGTAAAACGTGTGTCGCAAAACTCTCACGTTCAGTTGAAAAAATGCCAGACGCAAGAAAAGGCTTAAATTTAAGGAAATGTTGCTGGACCTATGATATGGCGGGAGCCAAATGCAATCACCACAGTGAACTAGCTTAATTATTAATGCTATTGCCATGTAGGCGTTAATGGAAAAGGATATACACCCGTTACAAATAAACGCTAAATTTGAGTATCCGCCGCATTTGGAATCAGCCCAAGGCCCGACCATGTACCACCAACTCCGACGAATGATCCCAACAAAACCCAGTGATTCACTACACTCCCAGACCCTAAAAGCAATATGTCATTGATAATATTATATAATAGAAGTAAAGTAGTAACCGTATATCCTAAGATTGACATAACTTCTCTGACACGTGTATTAGTAGCAACCATAACATATTCTGTTACACATTATCTAACACAAGTGCAAAAATCATTCCCATTTGTATTTTTATATCTTACAACTGTCATTCCAAAATATTCCTTACAAATGAAATTGCAGTATCGAGCTGTACAAAAAATATAATTTAATATTTATATAGTACCATTTTGTAATTACACAATAAAAAAATTGCATATTGGGCAATTAATGACAGTTCCCCTGGCAGAGGGCTCAGTTAACTTTTGTCGATGCAATATTCAATTATAAATAATGGAGGTTTAGAAAAAATAATAAAGGATGTAAAAGTTGCACACCCAAAGTCAAGATTCTCTGCACCGCACTCAATACTAACACATTCTGCAATGTTAATGCATGAGAAGGCTAGATAAAGGCCAAGAACGTGAGAAGAGTCGTCCATATGGCCCATGAGATGAAGTCTATTTAACTTGTGGAGAGTATTAATAGTTTCATTTGCACGTTCATCAATATCTTTCCTCGCATCCCTGTAAAATGAGGTATAAGCAATTTTTTAAAAAAACAATACAAAAGTTAATACTAACTACAGATGCTCTTTATATTAATTAGTCCATCTACACCCATGATAATTAGATAGGATAAAGCTTATTTTTTATAGTTCAGGATACAAGCACAGGTGTAATACTTATAGTTAACTTTATTATTATACTTCACATTAATCTTCACTTGAAGTAAATGAAAGACTCTAGTATATAAGTTATTAATACGTATGTGATAGTGAATAAACAATACCCTATGGTAAACTTCATAATACTAACTATTAACTCCAAAATTGGTCTATCGCTATATTATACTACGTATAATACTATTCTTATTTTATCACTATAAAAAATAATCACTTAGTGCATATGTGCCCATATGACAAGACAGAGATTGTACATGGCTATGTTCTTTTACTTTTATGTTTCTATGTATTATGGGGATAATCGAGAGCTGTTGACTTATCAAAGAAACAAGAGATAGTCGACTAGAACTAATGAATAGTGTTATATTTATGTTAGCCATATACTATTTAAAATTATAATGAGTATGATGTGATGTACGCAAATATAAAGAGTAATTTGCAGTGCAATCTCTAGAGTTTCTCTTAAAGCCATCAAGTAGACACAGAAATTAATAAGAGGCACCATTAGTTACTCAACAAAGGAAAAAGAACTGCAAAAGGTCGAATATGTAAACCAGAACGGAAAACATAATCGTAAATTTAACAGAAAAAATTTAGTTACACTCTCGGCGAGAAAGATCAGATACAATATGAGAGGAAGACTCAATAGTTACAGATTGGGAAACATCAACAATTCCACAGCTCGGCTCTTTATTACAGCTGCAATAAGGTACAGAACTTTCCCTTCTTATTTGAGCCTCCAAGTTATTGGCACCCTGCGAACTTTGGACAGATACCATCCTCTTATTACCCACGATGACACTTACAGAAATCGTAGTCTAAGAAGGGTAAAAACGAGAAACGCTTATAGACGTCATCACTTAATTGCAAAGCCATCTACCCCAGAGTTAACTCTAATTGATTTCAAGATAAATGGACCCGTTCAGAATGGCTCTAAGGGCGAATCTACAATTTCAATCTATGAGGTGAATATTATATTTACACAAATGCGTATGGTCATTTATCTTAACTCTAAAAAAGGCATTAATGAATCCCATGAGTTCTGAAATACGGCAAAAAATACTCTGACTCTCTCTTTCTATTCTAGAATGCGATGTCTATAACTGAAGAACCTAAGATGCCTAGAGACGGTAATGAATAGAAAAGGCTAGTCGTCTAGCGAAAGAGAGACTTCAAGATAAGAAGCAGAATACTAGCGGGAATATTATGCGCCGACAATTTTAGTGGGAAAGAATAAGAGGCAATAGAAAGGTATCTTATAGAGACGAACTAGCTACTCTGTCCCAGCGTTGTAAGCAAGAATATGGGGTCGAGGAAGACAAATATATCAATTCGTTTCCCTCACCACTCCACATCAAACTGGTCAGGATAACACCGAAGAAATCATAGAACACATGCTAGCAAGCCATATTTGTTAGGCGCCCTAGAACAAAGATGTTGAACTTAGTGTCAATATTTAAATGTGATTTTGTATCCTTGCAGGGAAGAGTGTTCTTTTTAGTACCTGATTTAAGAGTCGCATTACTGGCAAAGGATGAGTTACCTGGGTGATGAGGGATCATAAAGCTATTGTGGAGATTTGAGTTAATATAAAGTGCGTGATGGATAAGACGTCAAAGCATCTCTCAAAGTCTCTTTGTTAGAAAGCAGACGCTGACAACAATACAACAGAATTTTCTGACAAAATTTCAGCACAAAACTCAGAACAACATAGAGGGCATTATAAGAGGAGTATGTATAGCAGCATGTGAATGATCAATATTGTATTTTATGAAAAAATGTGATATCCGAATTGAAAAAATGTGCAAATGAATATAGAAATACATTGCCTTTAACTTTGAGATATAGATTGTAGCGGTCAAAGTAATTGCACATGCGCGCAATAAACGTATTGGGAAAGAAAATGGTTCTGTCATCTATAATGGATGAATCATAAGTGGAGCCTTATGAAGTAGTACCATAATAACAGACATCATATACTATGATATATTATGTCTTTCTTTGAGGCTGCACTAAAGAGGAAGAAGGTTAAGACAATGCGGCCAATAGACGCACGAAAAATTAACAGTATCTTGCGCTTCCTTGCAAATAAGACGAAGGAATATTGTCGAGATATGATTCTCACTGTACAATACCAAACCATAGACACTAACTACGGAAACGGTTTTAGCTAGGAGAAAAATTACATAATAATTATCAAAGAAATCAGTTCGCAAAATAAATTGCCAAGATTGAAAGGACCACTGGGAGCTCAAGGAGAGCTTAAGTGGAAGAATAATGAGAGCGCTAATGAAAGAGCGAGTAGTCACTTTGTACTTATCATAGAACAGTACACACAGTTAGTGCAAAGATGCGATTACGATATTTTCCGGAGGAGAGGAATTAAATGTTAGCTCCATTTTATAGGATGATCCTCCGTTATAGTGAGGAACAAGAGGCAGCAAGGCTTTGCACACAGTTGCCATATCGGAGAGGGATAATCATAGAGTGATGCCGACAAGCAAAAACAATACCGCAGGGATAACTCAATAGTGGAGGAGATGAGTTTTGTGAAACATCAATAAAAGCCAAAAAAAAAGGAAGGGAGATAAATAAACCTATCACACAAACAGTACTACCGGGATTAGAGTCAAAACAGAGAATAGAAATCTCATTGAGTTGCTTGTAAAACCTCCCATATACAAAAAAAAATTCTGCGTTGAACTTGATTCACACAGATTTTAATTCGATAAGAACACAACTACACGTGATTTACTTAGAGAAGAGGAGAACAATGGAACGGATATGAAAACAGGTTTACACTAAGTACTGAGGCGATTTGTACGATGTGTCATAGAACCATAGTATATTTGGATATGAAATAAAAAAGTGAGAACAATAGAGAGTTGAAACAGGACATGTCTCAATATCCCTGGGTAAGATTGAGAAGATACTGCTGAGTCTCATTGCTTGAACGAGGCATTGGCTCAAATAAATGATAAATCATAGAAAGAATTCTGATAGGAATCCTAGATTATCTCTGTGTAAAACTACACCTACAAATTTTGCCCATTGCAGTGCAGAAAAGCTAACAAAATTAATAAAAGATGCATACGGTGGTCAGATAAAAAAAGAAGATTGGAGAGAAGTAGAGGAGGAAATAAACAATGTAAACAAAAACTGCAATACATGTAAGAGATATAAAAGAACACCACCTAGACCTGTAGTGGGTTTGAACATGGCAAAAAAATTCAATGACATGTTGCAGATGGATGTGGGTGAGATAGATGGAGAAAAATTCCTTATTATGATAGATACAGCTACAAGGTATACACAGGGTTGTTGGTTTAGTTTTGTTGATAAGTTAGAAAATGCCTGTCATAATAAACATAATTGAGCAATTAACACTAAAGGATAAATACTTTGGAACACCCAACAGCATATTAACTGATGCCGGTAAAGAATTCCAGACAATCGTAAAAAAATAAGGACAAATAAACATAACCAATTAATCAACATGCGGCTTGCTCTCTCAGTCAACTTCGAATCTTGTAAAGTAACTGCCTTTGATTTTTGTTAGACAAGACACCATCTGAGAAGGCAGTCTGGATATAATTGAACTGGAATGCATTGTTCAATAAAATAAACACATAGAGACGAAAGGCGAGTCTAGAAGCAAACAACGTGAGGGTGTAATGGTTCCGGGCACAGTCTATATAGCTCAATATCAGTAAGTCTTATATCACCTTCAGTGTGTGGGTTTGTGCACCCCATACCAATTATCTGATCTACTATCAATATCAAAATGTGGTAGACTGTTGATGATTGGATAATGCAGAGGAATATGGGTATAGATCGAAATTGTAATGATGAATTAATTATAATTACACAACCATACATCCGCCCATGTCAAGAAATAACGACTATAGAAAATGAAAGCTCGGAAAAGATTAATAAGGCGTTTTTAAGAAGTAATACCGCGTCGAGAAGAATAACCATTAGGTACAAAAGTCTCATTTGTGATGTGAAGAACGATGGAAGAGTGAGTGCGGAAAGTGTTTGAAGAAGGTGATATCATGGAGTTCGTCAGCTTCTAAATAAATTAGGATAGATGCGAAATATACCCCAGCCTGATTGTAGTTCATAACCAAATGAAGGGTGAAATATGAGAGGACTTAGAATGGTTGGGCAGTAAAAAGTTAACAGTTGTACAAGATTTACAAACAAAATGGTATTTAACTCTAAAGAACATAGAATAAATTTACAAAGTAATGAAGAAGAGGTTTTATCATAACAGGAGGCACAATAAACAAGTTATCGGAATTTGGAGGCGATAGTAATGAAGAGGAGTAAATGAAGACAAATTTTATTCAAATATATTAATGTATAGAAGATAACAGTATGTTACTGATAAGTTTAGATTAACTATGCGTTTGCCGTTATTCTGAACTCTCATTTGACATGAAAGTTACATTATATATAACAATTACTTCAAAATGAAGACATGCTTGCAACACGTGAGTTTAAAGCGATATGGTGAATGAAAAATCAAGAAATAATGCTGAACTAATGGTCTACAATAGTGAAAGAGACTGGTTAAAGGTACAAATAGTAAAAAATACTCTCACTGTTATAACATAATAGATCTTAATACGAAAAAACGTTACTGGATAGACCTTAAGGATTACAATGATTATAAAAATTATCACGACGACGAGAATGATGAAGAAGATAATGATACAGAGATAGATATTGAGGAGGAGTCAAATGAAGATGAAGAAGAGAGGTCTGAAGAAGACTATGAACATGAAGAGGTTTTCTTGAGTCATAGGAGACAAGACATAAAAGAGGCAAAGGAACAAGAATTGAAAAGTTGGAAGAAGAATGATGTTTATGAGGAAATACAAAATGCGGGAGAACAGGCGATATCAACCAGATGGCTGGTAAAGGAAAAGGTGTCACCAGGTGGAATAAGAAAAATGAAAGCAAGACTAGTGGCTAGAGGATTTGAGGAGGATGTGTCAGAAAGAAAAGATGCTCCTACTGTGTCTATAGAAACAATAAGAATGATATTGATAATAGCTCAACAAAAAGGCTGGGATATTAACTCTATAGATATCAAGACAGCTTATCTACAAGGAAACAACATTAAAAGAAGAGTTATTATTAAACCTCCGAAAGAATTTGATCAAGGAAAACTGTGGCTTTTAAAGAAAACAGTATATGGTCTTCAGGATGCTGCAATGGCATGGTATATATCATTAAAAGAAGAGCTAATGAAAATGGAATTAAGACAATCACCTCTAGAATCAACATTATTCAATTGCATAAGAGAAGGAGAATTGCAAGGAATTATGTGTTTTCATGTTGATGATATATTGTGGACCGGTAATAACAAATTCAAAGAAGAAATAATAACAAAACTGTCTGCAAGTTTCGAAATAGGCAGTAGCAGTAAAAATGATATAAAATACCTGGGGGTGAGAATACATAAGAGAAATGATGAAATTATAGTGGACCAAGAAGAATACATAAAAAAATTAGAGATACCAGATACGATGAAAGAGCATGGAAATAGAAAGCTGAAAGGAAAAGAAATAACAGAGTACAGATCTATATTAGGTCAATTGAACTGGTTAGCAAGAAATACAAGACCAGAAATTTCGTTCATGGTGAGCAAATTGAGTGTGTCAGAAGAAGATATGAATGTCAATAGATTCAATGAATTGAGGAAATTAGTTAGCCACTGTAAAGCAGAACAACAAGAAATAAAATATAAAAGATTCAGTGAAAACATCAGTATGGTGGCATTTTGCGACGCTTCATTTGCTAGCATGGAGGGTGAAAGAAATCAGTTGGGTAATATTATACTCATAGTGGACGATATGAACAGAGCCGGACCGATCATGTGGAGTTCCAACAAAAGTAAAAGAGTTAGTAAGTCTGTCATAGAGGCTGAAGCAGTGAGTTTAACTCAAGTAATAGATAACTCTATGTATTATAAACAACTTTGGAGAGATACTACCCGGTAAATCCCATAGAAATAAAAGTAAGACTGATAGTAAACCACTAGAAGAAGTTAAAATCCTGAAAAGAAACTCGAAAAGCTTACCCTAAGTGTCATATCATCGACCGACACAATCTACCATTCGGTAGATATCATAGATTAGGCATAACATTACTACCATTATGGAGATATACAAGAGATAAAATGGATTAAAGGAGACCAACAACTCGGCTGATGACATTGCCACCAATATAAAAATGTATTGTCCATCTCATGAACACATTAAACTTTAGATCTATATACCTCTTATGCCAGATCATAGTCTCACTACTAACTTACATTAACACAGGTAACGAAGTAATAAGGAAAATACTTCAATGCATTTTACGTCTCCTCAAAAGCGGATGGAACATTTATATTACTCTAACAGCAATTACGAGACGACAACCACTCAAAGAGCTATAGTGTGCTTGACAGTTGTTAACATCCACTATTCAACGATTTAATTGCACCATGACCACTCTGTCCACGTTTAATGTCCAGCTCTCTCCTAATCGTCACCAAACTTAGGCTATTCCATTGCTTTGATCTATGACCAAGCGTGACAAGAATGCGTATCCTTTAATCTATAACATTCCTTTAATCATTTTAAATTTTACAAATGATCAATATATATCTTAATCTTAACATTATTAAACCGGACACTTGTTCCAGCTGCTATTAATGTGATTACATAACAACCAAAGATAATGCATCATTAAACAACGTACTTAACATATGCACAGAACAATATAGCACTCACTATGGATCCCCACCTCAAATTATGAGATACAAAGTGCACGTCTCCCTAAAAGATTAACAGCAGGAAATAAACCCA
>JABUQX010131254.1:15000-20619 GCA_015478945.1 Trachelipus rathkii | reverse complement strand
TTAACTAGTTAGGTACAGAGGATTTAAGAAATATTGTCACTTTATATGTTTATTTCTTAGAATTAATTAACTTAAAATTTCACAGTCAATAATAATGATTGTCAATAAATGATTAATGCTTCCACCAAGATTAAAAGTTTAATATGAAAATTTGGTCACTAAATAAAGGAACATTAATATGGGCTAATTGAGCCAGCTTTGGGAAGGCTAACGCTCTACAAATGTC
This sequence comes from Trachelipus rathkii, assembly GCA_015478945.1. NCBI lineage: Eukaryota > Metazoa > Arthropoda > Malacostraca > Isopoda > Trachelipodidae > Trachelipus > Trachelipus rathkii. The sequence goes on along the minus strand of JABUQX010131254.1, from coordinate 20,393 downwards.
TTTCTCCTCTTGCAACGTGAGACTCAAATCTTTCTATTTATAGTTTAAATTTAATTGATTTTATATTTCACAACCAATAATAATAGTTTAACAGATTAACAATTCAATTTTAGATGATTCATTGAAATAAGTGAGGAATAAAATTTTATATTGTAAATACCGGGTTTATAATGTCGAAAAGTCCCTTTGCATGCGTCCCCTTTCTTTTAACACAGTATTGCAAATAATTAATATGAATTTCCACTATTAATAATGCAGTATTAATAATGCAGTAATGCGCTATTAATTTTATACAATCGGCTTTCACGATGCCCCTCGCATCTAAAAACACAACCTCTCATTTTGTAGCTTGAGGCAGACTGCCTTCACAGTTAGAAAGCTTAAACAAAGCCAGCCGTTAGGCGTTCTCAGATTACAAACTTCGTTGAGTTACTCAGTACAGGAAGGATCGGAATTTTAGTCTTTAGATATATATATAGTATATAGTATATATATATATATATATATATATATATATATATATATATATATATATATATATATATATATATATATATATATATATATATATATATCTATATATATATATATATATATATATATATATATATATGATAAATAAAAGGTTTCTAAAATAAAGATTATCAAAACTTAATACCACCCAATTTTCTAGTTAACAGAAGACGAATTCAAATCTTACTATCTCAGCTTACATAAATGAAACTGTACTTTTTGTAGTTTGCTAACACTGTAGCTATAATACTTAATAAGGAGATAACACCATGTTTAAATAAATGGGAGGCAATATACGCACTATGAAAGTCCAGGCAACCCTCCCGGCCCGACAGTGAAACCCTGTACTTTATGGCTCCTATTCCTACCCACTCTGTTCCACCTAAATAGAACCCAGACAACTCCCCTTTTATTGTAAATTACTTATTATACTTTTGGCCAAATACAGACCAGTCCCATTACCACTGTAAAGAAAGGAAAAAGAATTAGTGCAAGAAATGGCAACAAAAGTGCCTTATACATAGCTTTAAAAATATATAGGTGCATGCAGTCCATAAAATAGTGCTTCTTCAAACATCAAAACATAGTTAGAGTAGACAACCATAAGCTGCTGACAGCCAACATTCTGTTAAAAAGACCAAAAACATAATAACATACTTTTCTGAATCTTATATCTTTCTTCTCTCTCCTCCTTTTTCCTTCAACATATTCTCTTTATACTAGTAACATCTATTCTCCTTTGTAAAGACATCACAACTGTTCTTATTGCTCATCCATACTACTCCTTTATATCTTCATCCTCCGTGTTCCTGTATCCACGCTATATCTACTCTCAACGTTTTGCTCAAAACTGGCGTTGCAGAATATATTGCATTCTAAGTTGCCCATTGTCAGTGTACATCACTACTTTCACCTTACATCGCCATAAATTTCTCTCCAACAGTTCACCACATGTATTCCCTCTTCCGCTCCCTCTACAAACGCTATCGCCTCCGCCTCAATAGTGGATCTTGCCACCCTACGCATTCATCCTGACTTCCATACAGTAGGACACCTATTCCCACAACCATCCTTTATCGACACAATATAACCCCCTTGTGATGCACCCTACCTTCCATCCCATAAGAAGATCTGTAAACACTTGATAAATGCATTTAATCATTTTTCTCCTTTTCAGTAATTATATACAGATGTAAACTATAGAAAAGAAATCATTAGTATATACATATAATATTTGTTTATAATTTATAAAAAATTAAAATAAGATTAACATATAATAAAGAAATAATATTTAAACAATATTAAGAATATACAACAACAAAGGAATAAAAGATGAAAAAAGTACAAAAGGAAAATACAAGAATTGATGAAAATGTCATATAACCAAAATAGACAACACTCAAAATTCAACCTGAGACAAGAAGAAAGGGGAACATCTTTAACTCTACTATAAGAGGTGACTAAAAATTACTTCACTTTAAACATTTTATAAACAAATCAATTTTATATACTAAACAAAAAAGAAGAAGAAACGGCAAAGGAAATTTTATCAATAACAATGGATAAGCTAACTAACATGATAAAGGAACTAATGGATATTAAAGAAAAAAGAGAAACAAATGAAGAAAGAAAAATGACTTTAATAATACCTAAATTTAGTGGAAAAAAGGAAGAATCTTTTGAGGAATACTTATTTAAGTTAAAAGTATGGAGAGAAGTGTCTCAAGAAAAAGAAAAAACTAAAATAGCACAAATAATAGGAGGTTTAGCAGGAGAACCACTAGAAGTAATTATGTCTTTAAAGGAAGAAGAAATATGGACAGAAAATGGAGTAGAATTAATTATAAATACATTAAAAGAAAGATATAGTAGAAACAAAGAACAAGAAAGTTATCTTAAAGTACAAACATTGTTGAATATGCAACAAAGGAAAGGAGAATCTTTCAGAGAATATGTAGCAAGGTATGATAAAGCAAAAAGAGATTGTGAAAAACTGGATGATATTAAAATAAGTGAAAAGGTACATTCATATCTATTGATTAGTAATTCTAATATGAAAGACATGGAAAGAAAGCTAATTATAAATAAGATTGAAGGAATTAAAACAAATATTTTTCTAACAACTAAAGAATCAATTGTAAATATGATGGAATCAGTATGTGAAATCATAGAAAAAGAAGGCAATAAAAATGAAAATTGGTATAATAAAAATAAATTCTGTACAATATGTAAATACAATAATCATAACACTGATGAATGTTATTGGAGAGAAAGAACATTTAATTTCAATAAATGTGATATTTGTAAACGTACTAATCATAAAACAGAAGATTGTTATTGGAATGAAGAATATAATAATGTGTGTTGGAAATGTAAAAAAGAAGGACACATAATGAAAAATTGTAAAGAAAATGAAATAATAGAAGAGAAAAATAATAAAGCTATATTTTTCATAGAAAGAAATAATGAAAAACTATATTTGGAAAAAATTAACTCCATTATTAATACAGAAAAAGAAGAAAGAATAAATAATTTAGAAGAATTGGAAGAAAGAAAAATAAATAGAACATTTTTCAATAATAATGAAGAATATACCGACTCTAATGAAATTAAATATCAAGAAGATGTAATGGCTATTATAGATACAGGAAGTATAGAGACAGTAATTGGAGAATTGGGATTAACAAAATTGATTAGTGGATTAACTGATGAGGAATTACAATATATAAATGACACACAAAAATTGAAAAATGGTTGTTTTTTATTTGGAAAAACAGAATATAAAATATTAAAAGAAATATTATTGCCTTGTAAAATCAAAGGAAAGAGTTTTGATTTAAAAATCAATGTAATAGAGGGTGATATACCTTTATTACTAGGTAAATCAGCCATGAAAAGAATGAAATTAAAAATTAATATTGAAGATGGAACTGTTGATATTTGTGATTTGAATCTACAGAAAGTACAGACCTTTGATAATGAAGGAGGACATTCCTGCATACTATTGAATAGAAAACAAAAGAAAACATGTTGGATTAGTCAATTTAAAGAAAATTGGATAAAAGAAAAAAATAGAAAAGAAAAATTGAAAAAGCTACATAGACAATTTGCTCATTGTGGAATAGAAAAATTATTTAAAACAATAAAAAATGCCAATGAAAAACAAATAAAAGAAGAAGATTTTTGGAATAATGTAAGAAAAGAATTGGAGCAAATTGTGAGAGAATGTGAAATATGTAAAAAATATAAGAAAACTCCACCAAGACCTGTAGTAGGTTTACCATTAGCAAATAAATTTAATGAAATAATTCAGTTAGATGTGGGAGAATTTGAGAGTAATAAATTTTTAGTAATAATAGACCATGCAACAAGATATACTCAAGCAGTATGGTTAAAAAATAAAACCAGTAAAGAAATCATAGAAAGATTAATTGAAAAATGGATTATATATTTTGGAAGTCCTAATAGTATTATGTCTGATGCAGGAAGAGAATTTCAAAATGAAGATATGGAAACTTTTACTACAAAATTGAATATCAGATTAATGAGTACAGCGGCAGAAAGCCCATGGAGTAATGGTTTATGTGAAAAGGTAGTAGGGTTACTTAAGGAATCATTATATAAGTTAAAACAAGAAGGACATGATAGAAAAAATAGTATGGCATGGGCAATTTTTGCTAAAAATGGACTAACAAATTATTTGGGATATGCACCTAATCAACTTGTTTTTGGAAGAAACATAGGAATACCAAACATAGTAGATTCTGATAATATAATAATAAGTGAAAAGAGAGATACTGATGACATGATTAAAGAATTATTAGAAACAATAGAACATGCTAGAAAAATACATATAGAAAATGAAAGCTCAGAGAAAATAAAACGTGCATTGAGAAGTCAAATAAGAGAACACATGTCAAAAGATATAAATATGTGAAGAAGTATATTACAAAAGAAATATTGATAAAGAATGGAGAGGACCAGCTAAAATAATGTGTGTAGACGGAAAAACCATCATAGTAAAACATGGAGGTACTTTAAGATCTGTATCAAAAGTTCATTCAACCAGAATTCAAAAATGTAGATTAAAAGATAATAACAAAGAACTTGAAGATAAAGAAGATGAAAAGGATGAATATGAGGAAGAAAGAAATGAAAACATAATAGATGATTTAAATGAGAATGGTAGTGATACAGAAGAAATAATATGGTCAAATATTATGGATGATGAAACTGATAATGAAAAGGAAAATCAAACTGAAGATGAAGAAGAAGAAGAAATGACATCAATTGATGAATATGAAGAAATTGATCCAAAAAATGTGAAAACTGGTAAATACTATGAAATGAAATTAAAGAATAATGAAGATATATTAAATTGTTATGTTATCAGTAGAGCTGGCAAAGCAACTAGTAAAAAATATAATAAATGTTATAACATACGCAATTTGAATACAAATAGAATATATGATATAGATTTAAAAGAATTTGAAAAAATATATGAATTAGATGTAATTGAAAATGAAGAAAATAGCGAAGAAGAATCGTTGGATGTGAGCAATGAAAAAATAGATGAAGTGGATAGTGAAGATGAAGATGAGGAAGTAAATCAGAGTTATTATAATCATTCTAATGAAGAAATTAAACAAGCTAAAATAGCAGAAATAGAAAATTGGAAGAAGAACATGGTTTTTGAAGAAGTAACTGATAAAGGTGAAAGAGCAATTAATGTAAGATGGGTAATTAGTGAAAAATTATTGCAGAATAACAAGAAAAAATTTAAAGCTAGATTGGTAGCTAAAGGATATGAAGAAACAGTGGAAGAAAAAACAGATGCACCAACTGTTTCATCTGAAGCAATGAAAATGATACTAACTATA
>JABUQX010131254.1:0-7500 GCA_015478945.1 Trachelipus rathkii | reverse complement strand
AGGGAGATGAATGGGACATTACACGGGAAATAGGGAGCTTCTTCTGGGGACGAACGGCGAAGGATTAAGAATGAGAAAAGGGGGAATATGCCTAGAAAATGAATAGGTTGTGCTTTCGGTTAAGTGATGAATATGGGATGTTAAAGGGGAGTGTGGGCACGGAACACTTTGAAAATCTGCCTAAACATTTTAGCAAATCAATGAAGAGGTTGATACGTGACATGTGCTTGGTTTGATAACGCAAGAAGGAATAGGTCCCATTTTGGGGATGACGGTCATTAGTAAATAGGACGGTAATTGGGTTTAAGTGGAGAAAGGTTGAAGAATGGTCAAATCTGCAAGGTAATAGATGAAATTGCTGGTGAAAATTGATCAAAAACGGAGGCCGAGATTGGTTGATTTGATGTGATTTGGAAGTTGTTTATGCAAAGGCGTTATTTAGGATATAGTTTCGAGGGATTGGAGCGAGGACCAGTAAAACCCTTTGATATAAGGTCAAGAGGATAAAGGGTATCTGTTTAGGAATTTAAGGAAATTTAGGTTTATGAGTGTCAGGGGAATATATATATATGATGGTATTTTGGTCGAAAGAGGTACGTCGAGTGGGACTGAAGGACGGGGAATTATGAAGAAACAAAAGGTGCGTTTAGAAGTAGGAGGTTGTGTGGATAATCTTTTACATTGGAAACAAATGATGGAAAATGCAGGAGAGAAGAATAAATTTGTATTCGGTTTATGGATTTTGCCACCAGGCGGTTTATGATAGGATTAATAGGGAAACTCTATGGCAGGTGTTAAGTTGTATATTTGTGTTGAGGTAGGGGCTTCTGAGTTGGAATCAAAAAAGTATGTATGACGAACGTAAAGCGTTTGTAAGAATAAATGTTGAAAGTGTTTGGCTTTAATATTAAATAGCGAAGTAGACTGCGATGTTAGTTATTGGCTCCTTTAGTTAATTAATTTGTTTTATGGATGGGTTATAAAAAAGAATTAGAGATGGAGTTGGCAGTGAATGGTTGTTTGAATGATGGAGAATGGGAGAGAGTGGAGGGTTCCCTACCTATTATATGAGAAGATGATTTTGGTTTTTGTACTGTGGAGAATCTGAAGAGAGTTTTGACGAGGATTGCGCAGAGAGGATTTGGATGCGGTGTGTTAAAAGGAGGGAGTTTGAAAGTAAACGTAGATAAGGAGTAAAGTTATGGTTATAAGGAGACAGTCCTCGTGTCAATTTTATTTGTTAGATGGTTGATAACTTCATAAGGAAGGTAAACTGAATTTAAATATTTAGGGATATATATTGGATTTGAGAAGGAGAACAGATGATGCAGGAGTGTAGTAAGGGAGTTGTGGAATTGTTAGGAAGGTGGTGGGCAATAAATATCTTGGTGGATGTAAAGGGACTAAGGTCTTGAGTTGCGCTAGTGTCTTACATATTTGTATTGTTGTTACCTTGTGTTAATGTAACAGTAGTGATACTATGGTATGAAAATCAGCAAGGTTTAGATCTAAAGTACAATGTTGCTTCAGATGGACAAATTCTTTGGGTCGTGTTAGGTTGTATGAGAAAAATGAGAAATAAAACGATTAAGAGAGTCTTGTGTGGTAATGAAGAAAGGGGTAAGTGAGAGAATAAATGAAAAGCAACGTTGATTTGGTTTAAGTCACGTGGGAAAGGGGAATGATAGTTTTTTTCCCCCCCCCCCGGGTTGGTTTAAGCGGATGTATAATGGTTGGGGTCTAATTTGCCGGTTGGGACCGAAGAAGAAAGTGTATTGGTCAGTTAAAAGGAATGCCTGAAGGAGAGAAAATATGAGTTTGCAGAGTGCGAGTGGAATGGCTAATAATAGTGAATGGCGGGCGGTTTGTGAGGGGATATAGTGTGGCCCAACCAGGTCAAGACCATGAACCCTACATTGACGAGATGTGCCATAGTGAGGGTCTGTTCCGCGAATCCCGGTGGAAGACCTAGGGGGTTGATTTTTCTGACTTCGACGAGTTGTAACTAAAGTATTAAAACTAGCCGTAGGACCTTTTTTTTTCCGGACTTTCGTTCATAATTCTTCCTTTCTACTTCTTCTGTTTTCCGTGCATTGGTGGACGCACCTAACCCCCAAGCTGGGGAAAGATGGTGATGATGAGATGATGATATGATGATAGATGATTGATGATGATGACTGTTTGAGGAGATGATGGACGATTGCATGATAATGATGATGATGATGATGGATTGATGATGATGATTGATGATGATTGATGATGAATGATAAAGATGATAATATACAAAATATATAATATATATATATTATATATTATACTATATTATATATATATATAATAAATATATATATAATTATATATATAATATTATATATATAATATATATATATAGATATAGGACAATTTATAATAGTGGTTGACTCGTTAATATTAAGGTAGGTAATTTAGGTTAGTTGGTTAGGTTAGGTTAGTTGGGTGATTTTAGGTTAGGTTAGGTAGGTTAGGTTACCCCAAAAATTTAACTGTATTTTACCCTAAAATTATTAAAATAACGATACATTAATTATTGATTTTCGCTCCTGGAGTCAACCACTTATAAATTAGCCTATATATATATATAATATATATATATATATAATATATATAATATATATATATATATAATATATAAATTATAATATATATCTCTATTTTTATATCTTTATATCTTCATTTTTTGGATGCCTATGTTTCTTAAAATATAAAATTTGTTTGAACAAGTAGAATATTTATAGGTTAGTCACCCTAGGCACATAAAATAATACTTTAATAAAACATCACAAATAAAATTGTAAAATTTTAAAATGGTTGTCTATTAGGCGAAATCTGTATGATCTACTTTAGTGTTTTTAAATTTTTACAAATTTTTATTTGTTGATGTTTATTTAAAAGGTATTATTTTTACTGCCTAGGGTGACCTCTTTTAATCTATATATATATATATATATATATATTATAATATATATCATATATAAATATATATATATATATAAATATAATATAATATTTCTTAATATATATCTGTTATATTAACTATTTACATATCATATAGGGTCTACTAAATATATATATATATATATATAATATATATATATAATATATATATATATATTATTATAATATTTAAAAGCAATTTGTACTGTAGAGATTTCTTATATAGTATCTGTTAATATATAACTATATAATATAATATATTATATATATATATAGTAATATATAATATATAATATATATATATATATAATATATATAGTATATATATATATATATATATATAAGCATTTGTGGGGAAGAATATTTTTTTAGGTAAAGAAGATGCACTCTCGCAGCGATGAAATTACTTCCCATTTGGGTTATGGGTGTGGTAGGGTCTCCAATGACATTCCAGTGTGCCAATGGATTCGGCCTTCCTCTCGCGGTTTCATAATCTACACTCATCCTCGAGCAACCTCTTACAGATATCACCCTGGGTTCTCCCCGTACCATATACAACATACTTATATCCCCACGCCAACCTCTTCTAGACAACATCTTACAGATATTCCCTATCCTTATACCCCTGTGGTGAGGGAGAAAGAATTCTCACAAACGTATGTTCTGCGTGGTCGTAGAAGGTCCGACTAAAGGGACAGTGGATAGTTGGACTGGCTACCACTACCATTTATTATTTTGCCAGGAATGTTAATGCAATGTAATGGTTAGCGGATAACATAGTGCGTTAGTGTGCTGGGCGAAATCGACCCGCTTCGAGACCGAAGAAAAAGTTGGATTGAGTCATGTAAATAAATGCCTGGAGAGAGGAATGTGAGTTTGGCGGAGGCAAGAAGAAAGGTACATAATAGGAGTGAATGCAGGTTTTTGTTGAGGGAAGTTTGTGGGCCACCTAGACCAAGGGATTTCTAACCCTACATTGAAGAAATGCCATTTTAGTGAGCGTCCCGCCGTGATTTCTTGAACGCTCTAGACTGCGGCAAGGTTTCACCAAAGAGAATAAAGGGGGTTGGTATGGCCTGGGCTTTGCTTTCTTATCGGACTTGCGTCATATTCTTTCTACTACTTTTCTGTTTCCAGTGCGTGTAACCACACCTCATCCCGTTTTGGAGGGGAAAGGGGGTGATGCACTGATGATTGATTGATGATGCGATGATGATGATGTGATGGATGATGATGATTGATGATGATTGTTAAGCTACTAAACAGAGGTCATTTAAGAATCCTCAAAGTATCTCTTATTATCATTTTATAGCAATTCTTATTCCCAGAGTATTACGGGGATCGTCATGGGACTATAGCCCTTACAGTCCCTTTGCCTTTTCAACCAATCGAGGGGGGCTTGGGGGGAAAAAAAAAAATTTGTTTTTTTTTTTTTTGAAAATAAAAAATACATATATATATATATATATATATAAAATATTATATTATTATATATGATATATAAATATTACTAAATATTATATATATATATATATATATAATATTTATAATATATATATTTATATATATATATATATATATATTATATAAATATATATATAATATATAATATATATATAATATATATATATATAATATTAGTATATATTATATATATATATATAATATAATATATATATATATATATAAATAGAAACATATACCAGGATTTTTAACCCAAATTTTCGAATATTCTGTCCCCGAAACAGAGGAATTACCCGAATCTTCCAATTTGATACCTTCAGCCAATCTATTTGGCGCAGTATCTATTTGGCGGCGCATCTCCACACCTAATTTTTAAAGAAAACCTAAATTTAAGTCTTTTAATACTGAAGTGAGATTTTGTTTAAATCATGAACTTCTTAACTTACGTACCGTCAATATTGTAATTATTTATTTATTTATAATGATTTTATTTATTTAACTTCTTATATTATTTTTAGCTTATTAAGTTATACAATTTCTTTCTATAAGAGAAGTGGTATTATATTCTGTTAAGCCTTGAAAATGGAGAGAGGAAGGATTCTGGATCATACACAACACAGCTACACCGATATAAAATGTTTCAATTCGTTTTGGTATTCTCGCTCTATTATATATATATATATATTATATATATATATAATACTATATATATATATTATATATATATCATATCAATAATATATATATATTATAATATTTATTATAAATAATAAAAATATAATAATATAATAATACTATATACTAATATTATATATATATATATATAATATATATTAATATATATATATATATATATATATATATATATATATTATAAAGAGAGAGAGAGAGAGAGAGAGAGAGAGAGAGAGAGAGAGAGAGAGAGAGAGAGAGAGAGAGAGAGAGAGAGAGAGAGAGAGAGAGAGAGAGAGAGAAGGAAGCTTATGTATTATAATATTTATCAGAGGGAAAGCACTGAATCAGTTTAAAATCACTACATCGGGAACACTTAATTATACCATCTCATATTTTGTCATTAACAATTTTGAAATTGATAAAAAAAATAAGAAAAAATAAACTGTCCCCTTTAAACTCGACAAGATATTAAAAAATGTAAAGAAAAATAATGACAACCAAATATAAGAGAACAAAATGAATTAATTTATTTTATAAATTTTACAATAACATTGGTTTAGCGAACCAATAATTGCTTTCTATCTTGGAAGAGAAAAATATTTGGTTAAAAAAATAAAGTTTGAAAGAGACGGAAGTATATTTTATGGTAATGAAATCGTTTCATAAATTTAAAATATATTTTAAATGTCAAAATACTAAGATTTAATAAATTTTATTTAAATGAATTTGGTTGTAAAGCTTTAAACTGTAATCGCCGTATCTTTTTTCAAAATATGGGATCAAATTATAACGTTGAAATATTTTTACCCACGAATTTACTAACTGGCAACTGTTCTCTAACAATTTCATTGAACGAATATACTTGAATGTATTTAAAGTACTTAAGATCGATCTTCATGATCTTCGTGAAGATCGATCTTTCATAATCTTCGTGAAGATCGATTCTTCATAATCTTCATTGAAGATCGATCATTCATAATCTTCCTGTGAAGATCGATCTTCATAAATCTCGCTAAGAAGGTCTTCAATAATGTACTGAAGATCGATCTTCATGATCTTCGTGAAGATCGATCTTCATAATCTTCGCGAAGATCGATCTTCATAATCTTCATGAAGATCGATCTTCATAATCTCGCGAAGATTATGAAGGATCGATCTTCATAAATCTTCGTGAAAGATCGCATCTTCATAATCTTTCGTGAAGATCGATCTTACATGGAGAGTGCGTTCGGAGATCGATCGTCAAATCTTCGTGAAGATCGATCTTCATAATCTTCGCGAAGATAGATCTTCATAATCTTCGTGAAGATCGATCTTCATAATCTTCGTGAAGATTGATCTTCATATGAAAAGGTTACGGAACGAAAATATGCAGCCAATTAGAAGAATCCTTCTCTCAACGATATAAATTGATCCCAAATTTTCCAAAAGAACGGTGATTAGTAGTTTTAACACTCCACACCAGTTGATTTGTAAAATTTAAGAAGTATTTGTATTTTAACGTTTTTACAATGTATTGATTTTTTTTTTCATTGAGTATAAAACTATATATAAGTATATCAATCAATGTAATTACAATAAAACATACTTCTATTTCTTTCAAGTTTCTTTCCTAAACTAATTTTTTACTTTTTTCTTCGAAGATGATATGGGAATTCAAGGCCGTATTACTAAGGTTTGGTGAATATTTCTTATCGAATAATTTGTAAACTTTAGCTTTCACCTATGAGCATTGAGCATGTTAAAGTTCTCTCTCTCTCTCTCTCTCTCTCTCTCTCTCTCTTCTCTCTCTCTCTCTCTCTCTCTCTCTCTCTCTCTCTCATTATATTATATATATATATATATATAATATATATACTATATATATATATATATATATATATATATCTAATATATATATATATATATTAATATATAATATTATATAATATATATATATATATATAAATAATATATTATTTAAATTTAGTTTAAAATTACTTTTGAAAAGTCAACTTTTTTCTAAAAAAAGTAGCTTCACAGCAAAATATCGGATTTTCTTTTTTTTAATAATCTCGCTGAAATAAAGCTCAAACGCTCAAACAAGGAATGCTCAAAGAAGTTTTGAGGGTTGCCAACTGCCATTTTTTTAACTTACCAAAATAAAATATTAGTAATTAGTAAGTAATGATGTATTTAAATTATTAAAACCATCAGAACGAGAAAAAACCAGTATTACTTTATTTTAGATATAAAAAATATTAAGATAATGTCAGATTCTTTCTTTCTTAAATTTCCTAATTAAATGTAAGTTTTTATAATTATATTTTGTTTTATAAATGCGTAGGTCACATTCTTTACTTCGTATTCCGCGAGGGCAGAACAAAGTGCCCCCTCTTGCATTACTTC
>JABUQX010131253.1:12500-15000 GCA_015478945.1 Trachelipus rathkii | reverse complement strand
GTATTGAATAAATACTGTAGTAAATAAAACATTATAATTTATTTATTCTTTTTATTAATTTTTAATGAATTTTTTAACTTTGATTTTTTTTCAGATTTATTTGAGATCATTTATTTGTAAAATTTTCTGCATTTTCTTTGGATTAAATTTTTTCCTAAGTTGTAAATTTTAATTTACTGTTAAATTTAAAAAAATAGTTACACATTTCAACTTTTTATTTTGAAAGAAAGCACTTGTTAACAAAAAAAATGGAACCAAAGAGAGTGGTAAACACTATTTACAAATTTTTAAAAAATGTACATTTTTATATCTTGAGAATAATTATTTCCTTTTTATCATTTATAGGACTGACTTGTAATTTATTTGCAGTTATCTGACTCATCATCTGATGAAGAAATTGAAGGTTTGGAGCTTTCTGTCAAGCGATTGAAAATGTCTTCCAGTACACCAAGAAAGTCTACCCGAAAGACAACAATTCAAGAAGGCTCGTTTTCTGTAAGTATTATATAGAAAGTGTTCAAAAGTTTTTCTTCTTATAATTACTTGTGATCATTTGAATTTACCAAGCCTTTTTTTTTTAGAAATGCAGCAGCTCAGAACCATCCAGAACCCCCATTGTGTCCAAAACCCAAGCTACACCTTCCATCGACATAGCTTCTTCTCACAGGCCCTCAGAATCACCAATAAAGATTTTGATTAGATACGATTATGTAAGTATTTGATATAATGTAGTCTAAACGTTTCTATTGCATTCACTTCCATACAAAGGTATTTATAAAACCTTTCTCTTTCAGAATAAACCAACGACAACAGCTGGTTCGCAAGCATCAACATCTGGTGAAGCCAATATAGTGCGTCGGTCTGTTAGACAGAGAAGGAGAAAATTTGGAGAAAGAACGATTGATGACGCACTGGACGAATCCCTTGATCCAGAGGACATATATGAATCTGATAGCTTATCAGAGGGGGATGATGATGATGATGAGGACCAAGACCGAATATATAGACTGCCAGAGGAAGAGGAAAGGGAGGAAGAGAGCGAGGAAGAAGACTTTGAACCTTCTGACGACCCTGATGATGGTGATGAAACTTTCTTCAAAGCAAAAAGTGGACAATTGTGGTCGGAGTCTTTGAAACACCATCGGCAAGGACAAGAGCCAGAAATATTGTAACAGAGAACGCAAAGTTCAACGGTAAAGCGGCAGATGCGTCGACCATCATAGAATGCTTTGACGCTTATATGCAAAGCAAAATTGTAGACCATATAATTGAAAAAACTAACAAATTTTCTCAAGAGTTCATTGAAGAACACGATTGATGTAAAGGACAAAAAGCTGTATCGGCCTACAGATGTTATTAGGGAATTACGCTCATTTTGGGATATTGATTGCGATGGGGGCTCACTCTGACACCAAACAAGATTTGAAAAGACTCTGGAATGAAACATCTGGAAAGAGTATTTATCGCGCGGGAACGTCTTTGAGGCAATTCAAGGCAATATTGACATTATTTCGCTTTGACGACAGAAAAGAGAGAAAAGAAAGAGAGGAAAGAGCAGGGCAGGCCGAATCCCGACAAACTAGAACCACTGATGGTCAATGACATTCTAAGGAAAACTACACACCAGTGCATTTTTATGCATTGACAGAAATGCTAGGCTATTTAGGGCAATGCATCCCTTTAGGGTGTATATAAAATCAAAACCCGGTAAATATGGCCTGCTCCTTAGAATGTTGTCGGACTGCGATACCGGCCTTATCCTTCAATTGTTGCCCTATGGTGGGAAAGTAGGTGACACACCATCTAAAAATTCTGAGGAGATTGTCTTGCACCTGACAAGACCCTACTACCACACAAATAGAAATGTAACGACAGACCGGTATTACACCTCGGTCCCCTTGGCAATCCAACTTTATAACCAAGGGCTTACCCTGGTGGGCACCATCAATAGCGCAAGAAAGCACTTACCCGAAGACCTAAAGGAAGTGAGAGGCCGGCAGTTATTTTCAACCAAATTTGCCATGTCAAAGAGGCCAACAGCAGGGGGGGGACAATATTTGCCAATAATGTAAATCATATGCAGCGGCTAAACAAAAGCCTCCGAAAATGTAATCCTCTTATACAATGCGCTCTAAATTCAAATCTCTCCATTCAGGCATGCAAGGAGACCAAATCCCAAGGCAAGGCCAAGGTCATCCAGTTTAATTCGACAATGGGGGCGATTGATATGGATGACAAATGGTCAGAGATTTTCTTTGGAATCAACACTGCTGGACCTTGTCCTGGTTTTACTCCATCCTAGACATTTGTTCCCTGAACGCTTTTATACTATACAAGTAGTAATAAATACCGCTAAGAAAGTGAAACGTACATGAACTACGTACATGAAATACGTACATGTGTAAATACGTACATGACTTCGAAGTCATGTACGTACGTAAGTAAGTAAGTATGTATGTATGTAAGTAAGTATGTATGTATGTATGTATGTGTGCGCGTC